>JABFQD010005284.1:0-10863 GCA_022817045.1 Psix sp. ZL-2020
TATATTTGATATAAACTCGCAATTCATTTATATACTATATATAGATATGTTAAAATGCAATCAATTTTCAATTTCATTTAAAATTGTAATCAGTTACGAGAAAAAAATTAATCAATTATAAACAATTTAAATAATATTAATATTCAACACGAAGTAAATTAAAATAGTTATTTCTCCAAATAATTGTTATTAAACTTAATATAGTAAAAAAAAATTATTTCAATATTAGTTATATTCAGAAACATTAATTAAAATCACCATTCGTTTTATTTAACTTTGTCAACATTAATTTGAATGTTTGACGATATTTATATTATAAATAGAATAATACAACCTGAGTTAACAATAATATTTGTTTATATAAAATGTTCAAATATGTTAAGCTAGCACAATTAAAGTTTTGATAATAAATACCTAGAAATAGTTCGTACAATTTCATTATCTAATATGGTGATGAGAAAATTTAATGTTTATAAATTATACCTAAGTATTTAACTAAAACGTTTCACGTAATATAGTTTAAAGATTTTCCAAATACTTTACTAAAGTTATTAATTTTAGTTTAAAAGGTTCTACTTTTCGATGTTCTTCTAACGCAATTTCACTTTTTCTGATATTTAATATAAATTTAGAGAAGTATGAACACATTAATAAACTTGAAAATATTTTGATTTTAAATTAATGAATTGAATAACAGAAGAATTTTATATATATGTAATTAATACCAAATCTAAAAAGTATTTCAGAATGTTGAGTATCAATTACTCTATAAACAATTTGAAAGGTTGGAGAATTATTTTTAGAAAAATAAATTGAATGCTTCATGTTCAAAACCTATTAATCTCAATATTTTCTAAACCTTCTTGTCTGATGTATTTTTGTTTTTTTTGTCCGACAAAATCTTAAAAATGAAAAAATGACAGATTTTATATTAGATCGAAATAAAGTTATTTTATATTTTTTCTTTAACTTAACAAAGCTGAATTTGTGGTAGAAATGTTTAATTTATTAAGAAATAACATAAATGATTTCCAATAGCTGTTAAACGTGAGCTGTATTTTTCTCTTTTCTTATAATGATGTTAACTGTCAATTATGAAAAGATTCTGTGCTTTTTATGGTATAAGAAAAAATTAATTGTCACATGCTTCGTCGATGAATCGATCGCTTAACGTCATTAGCTTTTATTCTTCAATTTAACAACTTCCAAGTTTCAATAACAATGAGGAAGAGTATCAAAATGTATAACTTTTCAATATTAAACAAATTGAAACAATAATCTATCAAAAGTACAAGCCTAGTATTGAAACGAATTAAATTAAATCTCTACTTTACTTCAAATAAAGAAACCAATTAAATGCAAAACAATTCTCACCAAGTGCAAAATTGTTCAAAACAAGTAAGCTCGTCACATTTGTCGATATTCTCGATGTACAATTACGGATTATATCATGTTTTTACAAAGATTAATTGCAACATAGTTAATGCATGTAAAATTGTCGAATTATGAGATTAAAAGAAAATAAATAAAAAATTGTGCTTGAATGAGAATAGTTTATTTTTATATAGATTTTTATATAATTTTATGGAAAAAATACATAATGGATTCGATTTTCTATTATCAATCTTTAAAAAGAAATTAAAAATCAAAAATATCATTTTTTTTATATTTTGGGAAGTATTTTATCTCAGAATTCTTAAAAAAGATTTATCTCATGAGATGTATTTATATTATTCTATTAAATCCTATAGAGTATGATTAACGCTTCTCAGGGATGGCCGTTCCGCTTTTATCACTCTCCCCCAATTTGATTGTATTTTAAGTTAGGGTTGATATAAAAAAAGAACTTTATTTATAATGCTTTGAGTTAATTAAAACCTCGAATATTTTATACTTAGTCAGTAATATTGCTACAATACTGTAGTGAACTCAGCTTATGAAAACTTGATTGACACAATTCATTAGCAAGTGTTAGGATGACTTATAAATAGGGAGAAGAAAATTCAATAAAACGAAGAACTAATTACTATATTTAGACAAAAACATCGTTGACTATTAGCATTTTAAAGAATCGTGTTTGTTTATTTACACCAGAAACAATTTTTACCCGGATAAATTACTTTTGTAAATTATAACAATAAATAACAAAATATCTCAAATACAAATTTATATGAACAATTTGTGCATACAAATATTTCATTTTTACAATAATTATTTCTATAAAATTATTCCAATATATACATTCTATTTACAGTTAAAAAATTTTTCTCGACTGTGCAATAATGATATCAAAATGAATAACATACAATTTATACAAATTCAAATTTTAAAAAGGAATATATACAATTTATACAAGCTCAACATCAGTAACTAATTAGAATAAAATGAATTATAATCAATATTTTACAAAAAGGAAGCTTCATTAGGATGCACCTTAATTTGTTTTTGCATAAATATCAGTTTAAATATGCATATTGCATCCTGTGTCATTGTTAGCTAAAATTTTCTTTTCTCAACTAATTTAATGTTCAGAAAAATAACAAAGTTTTATGTCCACTGTTTGTACTAATTTGTGACTACCATCATTGCCATTGAGAAACTTAATATTTTACAAAAAAATTACTCTACATTGTTTACATACACTTTGTCGTCGAAAACCTCAAAAACTACTTTGAGTGTGGATTGAAGTAAGTGTAAACTTCTTCTGAATATATTGAAACTATGATCACTAGTGTAAGAAACATCGCAAATGCAAATAACATGATCATAGTAAACATTGTTTTTAAATGATACTGTGACAAGTGTTGCGCCCATTCCTCCCACATTGTAAAAAATAATGGCCTATCCATGTCCTCCATATTTGTTATTGCATTGCTCACGACGCACTTTTTCTGAATTGTTCTTCGACAACCGTCACACCTATATTTATGTATTACCTTCTGCTTGTGGAGTCGGATACCCAAGCGTTCGTTGTGTCCAGCCATGCGAAAACAATCATCGCAAATTCCGTCGATCTCGATTGTTTTTTGATCAGATATGTCAGCGCATATTTTACACAAATTAAGATTCTTGTTTTCCTGAATTGCCATATGTTTAATCATCCGTGCTCGAGTTTTGAAAGTTAAAGGGCAAAACTGACAAGCATATCCACAATAGTGTAAACTGAATTTCTTTTCCGTTTCAAAACGTTGTTTACAGATGTAACATCGAAGTTTTTTAGCGTCATCATCATAATCTTCTTCTTCACAGGCAGTAGTCTCATCATCGCCCATATCTCGCGCTCGTCCTTTTAATCTCACGTCGATAAACTCTAACTCTTCATTTTCATTTGTGTTAATTCTAGCTGTTAATTTAGATAAATGGATTTTTTAATATTTTTCCGAATGAAATGCAAAATTATTAAAATTGGTTTTTAATAAATAGCGATAATTTTTTCGGAAAAATTGCCGTAACATGAAAACTTTACTAATATTGACTTGAGTGTTTTTATATTTTTCAAATTATTTATACTATTTTATGTGCATGAATTAATAAATACACATTCAAAATAAAAACAAAAAATTTAAAGTTAAATTAGAAACGTGATTAGTAAACACAATGTATAGAATAATAGACTGACTAACACAACAAACTTATCAGTTAGTTGTATACTTATATTCAATCATTCTTTCAAACTTTTTGATTTCACTATCAAAAAGTTATTCAATTAATAAGTGATACATTTTTTCTACAATATAAATACTACCTAAAAACATAATAAAAATTATAATAATATTTTAAAATTTAATGAAGTCTCAATTTAAAAAATACTTTATTATTATAACGTCAAACATTATTAAGATATTCTAATGACGGATATCAGGTCGTAGTAATTCCACTTTATATTAATTTTGATAAATTTATAAGTCTGAACTAGAATTAAGTTTTTATATCTAATTGGTTTTTACTTACTATTCATCATTGAATAATATTTATCAAAAAATCTTTTACTTTATGTTTCTTTAACGGAGGTCAATGGCAACACACAAACGATAACTGAATGATTTCATTCATTTTTCTAATATCCTCACTAGTCTTTGTTTTTGACTGTGCAATGCTTGTTTACACAATCAAATTTTTGAAAATTAATTAAAGTGACATCCATTTTAGACTGCTCCTTTGATTGATGTTCAAAATGTAGGGACGATTTATTGGAAAGAAAAATTTAATAAAAATTATATGACATTTCAAAATGGTTTACTTTACATTAAATGTAAGTATTTTTTTAATTATTTAAAAACTTATATATAATTTCGTTTAATCAATCTAAAGTTAAAATTTAAATGTTATATATTACTTCCTTCTTATTATTAATACAAGACAATACTAACGTAAAAATCTTATAATAATATTTGTTCGATTAAAATAAGTCAAATAAGAAATATATTACTAACTAAAGTGACTATTGTTAATTTTCTAAATTTAGCTGGACAAAAAGTGGCTTTGAATAATTTAATATTTATGAGTACGTTAAGAAAAGTAAATAAACTGAGCAAATAACGCAGATTTATTCTATTGAAAACTAAATAAAGAAACTTCCTAGTGAAAAGCGACTGGATAAATTGCAGAAAACAAGCTACTAATTAATAAACCCAATTTTCCATAACGTTTCCATAAAGTGATAGAATTATCTTACGATGCGGAATTAATTGAATTCCATAGTACATCTATGGTAAAGATATAAATTGATAATATGAGCATAAAAATAACGAACCATATTAGTATCGATCATTTTATGCAAGAAAATCAAAATTATTATGAAGAAAACGTAAAAAATGGAGCTCAGGAATTCATTTTCACTCATAAATTGAGCAAGCAGCGACCTATTTACTTCTGGCGACATCTCAGCAACTCGCCTTTTATTTTTACCAGATTTTCTGGATCGATGAAAACTGTTCTTAAACGTAAGCTGAATGACTTGTTCTCACAGACTATAATAATCCAGTGTATAGTCAAGTAAAAGTTAAATTGTTTGAAGATTGTTCATTCTTAATTCATACGAAACCACAAATTCTTTTGTTTGTTTCGTTAACAGGTTAAATTACAACTGATCTTTGTCATGATAGATATTTATGTCGTATGCAAATAATATCCAGCAGAACGGCAAAATTCGCTCGAGCAATGATGAGTTTTCTCGAGAAAATTAGACTTATTTTTTTCTTCGGATTTTACTTAAAGTTTATAATGATGTTTCTCGGGCGATCTCGCAAAGAGGTACGTATTAAAAAGTCATAAAGCCAATCAGCAAACTATTTGCCTTTTATTTCCTTTTTTCAACTGCTTCTGTTAAATAAAACCAATAAACAATTTTGATAGAAAGGAAAGGAAAAATTAGTTCTGCCACGGATTTCCTGATTTCTTTCGTGCGTAGGAAATTAATAAATGAACAAATTTAATTGAAGTCAATTTCTTAAACGCATGAAATCTAAACTTACATCCAGAGTTTTATTTTAAAAATGAAAATTTAATGTAGATTTGCAATATATTATCAAGTACAACCTCAAAAATAAATGTAAGTAAATAAAACTGAATGAAATATGCCTGAACAGTTAATTGCTCTCGTTTAAAAATTAATCTGTAACTGAGAATAAATTTGTTTGATTAAGAATAACGTTATCTTGATATTTTGAATGACATGCTTGTCACATAATTATCAAAACCATTATTAGTATATCAACAGGTGAGTAGAAGAAATTACAAATCAATACGAAATGATTAATTACGTGTTTTTCTTGTCCAAACTTTTTTATGAATAGGGCTATTTAATTAAATAGATTAATTCATAGTATAAAAAGACATCATTTTATGTATAATTGATGTATATAACTAACGTCAAGTACTTTAAAATATCAAATATTTATATTTTTATAATACAAATTAACAAAATAAAGTGAAATATTTTTTCATGCGAGAACATATTTTTTTCCACTAAATTTCACGAATAAAATTTGATCTATTAAAACATTGAAAACTGACAAATATAATTAAACAATGGGCTAGTGTATATACGAATCTTTAACGATTATTTCATAAAAACCATTAATTTATGTCAAACTTAGTTAGTTGTAACGGAAAATGAACATATATGCTTGAAACGAATGTACGGTTGATAATGAACTATAAAAAATTAACGAGCAGCTGTTATATTATCGAAAATTACTTTGGAACCATTTTGACCTCTGTAAATCACTAAAGCTGTCATTTAATGAAGAACAATGATCAGTGCCATAATAGTTATAAAAGAAAATATATGTTATAAACTTATTTATTACATTTATTATCATTCATATTTTTAAGGTTTATAGACAGAACATAGACACTTTTGTTGAAAATGACAATTTGTATACATTACTGCAACAATAATTGATTACTTTCATAAATGTCATATTAATTCCAAGTATTTTTTTGAGGATCTCATTTGATAAATACCTACAAAAATACGAAATAATGATAGGGTTTACTTTCTTTGTTTTATGAATTCACTTCAAAACTTCGAATTTTTGGACACAGTTTCTCACTCTTCTATTTAAATTACTTCTGTATATCATGTCTGGTTACTACATCAACGGATATCGTTAATAATTTTATGATTATATGAAAATTTTATGATCTCCAAAGGCCATTTTCTTCTTTTGTAAAGAGATATATGCTTGCCCATTTTTTTACATCTCGAATACGAGAAAATATGGAAAATAACAATCAGCAAAAATTAATTTAGTAGATTAATATAAAAACCAATATGTGTTCATAATTTTTCGTATTTAAAAAAATTTAGAGATTTAGAACTTTAAATAAAATTTTTGAATATGTTATAATGAATGTAAAAAAAGTGTACTCGATGATTATATTCTTTGAATCTTAGTAGGATCTCAAGAGTTGATTGTCATCATTCAAGCTACATCACAAAATAGATATCTATAAATTCACAGTGCTGTATTGTTAAGAAACGAACAAAGATTGTGCAATTCAAATTGTTCAATCGATAATACCGTCAAATAATAAAATAATGTTGTATTAATTTTAATTGGTTCTTGAGTCAGAAAATAACGATAAATCAAATATTTACAACAAATAATGTTACGCAAATTAATAGTATGTAACAAAAGATATCGGGAGTTTATGTGAAATGGAACAATTTCTCTAATGGTAATGGTAGAAGAATCTGTTTAGTTTCAACATAAATTTCAAATTTATATGTATGAAAGATTAAATGGATCGAGAAATACTCATTAAATAACATTAACAAATAATAAATGTATACAACTCATTTCTTTAATAACTATTTGATTGACCTCGTTCTATCAATTTAAATAGATATAATCACTACTATTCTTCTACATTTTTGCATTTCAACAATAATGTAAAATTATTGGAATAAGATGTTGAAGATAATAATGCACAAAAATGATCACTTATTTTCCATAATTGAAATTTTCATGAAATTATGGATAAAAACTTGTATGAGTTCACGAAATTGTAAAATTAGTGAAATTTTCAAAATATCATGAATAAACTGAACTGATGTAATTTTAGCCTAGGAGTGGTTGCGCTATGGTTTTTTTGATAGACAGATAAAGATAACCGAGTGACATTTTTGTTGACAAACAAAGAACTCCGAATATATGCGTCCTCTTACGGGTTAAGTCACAAGCGATCGGTGTCAAGAAGAGTGTGAATAGACCTCCTATATCCTTCAAGTGAAATAGTTAAGGGTTTGACTATTTTTCAGATATTGAGACATGTGTTTTGTCGATTATAGTCACCTTTGAGATGACTAAAAAATATACTTTTTACTTGTTATTTTCCTAATCATTATATGTAATTTATTATGAATTTTATTAAATTCGTTTTATTAACATAGAAATCATGTCTTTCTTGCTATAAAAATTTGTCTAGTAAATTGTTCAACTTAGAACATGAATACTGAGTTCATTACAAAAAATAATATCAGTCGAATTTCGTAGAATTATAAAAACCAGAGTATACCAATTATAAATGCAATGATTATTATTTGTATTTTATTAAAAGTATCATTTTAATTAATTTAAAGTGATAGCGTGTAAAGGAATTCCCTTAAGAATTAATTTAAGATTTATGTAACTATTAATATAATATTCAAATGCTCGTTTTAGAAATTGAATCCGTGTATTATGTTCTACAATTAAAATTATATAATTGATTATATTACCGAAATACAGCTAAAAGCTTCTTATTAGTTTTCATTTGTTTATACTAAACTGCAATAATAACTATGTTGATCACGAAATAATATGTTACATTGAATTCCAACGTTCCGTTTGGAAACATTTTGCGATAAAAGTTTGTACAACCACTGGCGGCAGTTTGCACCTTTTTTCGGAACTCAATTGTATCATAGTGCGGGTGAATGATTTTCATTTCAGGTATGAAAAGTCAGATGAACTAGCGTTATATGTAAAATATGTACTATTTTTGAGTGATTTATGTTAAATTATTATATTATTAATAAATTTAAAATTATCAAACTCATTTTAATTAAAAATAAGACCGACATTTATGGTGAACATTACTTGATGTGGTCAAATATAATTTTACTTTTGATCGAATTATCTAACAAAATTTATCTAAACCTTATAACATTTCTTCATCATTGTGTTTTCGTTATTTTCTTTACTATATAATAATAACTTAAAAAGTGAATTAATTAATAAGAAAGTGAGTTATATTATTGGAAAGATATATTTGCCATGATTATATTTTAATATTTGCATATAATTTTAAAAATAAATTTGAATCCCAATTTTCACTTAATGATCTAGAAAAGTATTCAAAAAGTCCTTGTTTAAATTTACACGATAAGAATCAGAATAGTTTATTACAATGTATAGATCATGTCAATTATTTATTTACTAATAGATTGTGGAGAAATTTAAACAAATCTAAAATTTAATGAAACGAAATAATTGATGGAAGTTAGCTCATCCATGTTTTGCATTCTGAATCGTAAAGGTTATCATTCTGCGATCATTTAACTAACTCATGTATATGTATCATGTAAATTTTCTAGAAATCATCAATTTGAACGTTTGAATAATTAAATCCAATCAACCAGTACAATTTAGAGCAGTAATCGAAGTAGAAGTGTACCAATTTCCAACGTGCAAACTGAGAAAAAGATTCTCAGATAACTGCGAATACTGTATTTTTCATTTATTTTTGGTCAAATAGAAATTTTACTGGAAACACGACAAGTTTTTTAATAAAACAGTTTTTTCGTCTCAATATAAAACTTTTGCAATCCACTAGAAAGTATTTATATATGTTTATTTTTGATATATATGTATATATATTAGCAAAAATAAAACGAATAATTTTAACAAATAATTAAATATTGTTTTTATTTACATTTAAAAATAAATTTATGCTATCTTTTAAGAACCAAATTATTGTTTCTGTGGTCCCTATGTATGATTAAATATATTTATTTATAATTTTCATTCTAGCAAAATAATTACTTTTCAAACACCACTTCTTAACACACTTAAAGAAAATTTTATATATATGCAAAATATTCTGCATTTATATACTTCTATTATTTTTCAAGCCCCTCTCAAAAAAGCAGGAATTTATTTATTTGTATTATTTTCAATATTTTCCTGGATAAATCTGAACAACTGTTAGATAATCGTACAAAATCAATGCAAATATTTGAAAAAAATCTACAAGGTGCTCGATTCTCTTGCAAATCCTTATTCAGATATGATAGTTCACGACCAGAATGTCACTTCAGGACAACGTAAAGCCATTATGTAAACATAGTTTAATTCATAACACGTGCACATCAAACCCACATTCGAAAGGTTATTCGCAAGCTGTGAGTCTCGACACGTTTTTAACCCTACATGCTTGCAAAATTGATGCCTTTTAATCGCAATATCTGCTCCACACGTGCCAGTTTGCGTTTCATCTGCGAGGTGCGACACGTCAAATATAATTGAACTGTCACACGTAAAACGAGATAGAACACAACCCGAGTTAAACGCGACCTCCAGATGCATTATTATAACTAATTTCCGACGCAAAGAGACTTCTAATATGAAACATCTTTACAATTTGCATTTTGAAGTTCTTTAACATTACCATGTCAAACGTCTGATCTCTCGTTTATGCGCTAAATTTGATTCTTCCTTACTTATTCACGAGTTTACCTAAAAAAAACTCCAAACAAAAAGAAACCTTGAATGTAGATGGAGAGCAGTTTTCAATATAAATACATATTTTACCAATATGCAAACTGAAATTCGTTCAAAAACCATTTAATTGCGTTAAACTAAATTTACACTTATTGGTTATTTCATTATCATGAAATTCAATTATCATAGCTATTTAATTATTATGATATTCACTGAGAAAATAGGATTATTTAATAATGTCCAAGCGATAACATGTATATTTAGTATAATTGTTTGAATAGCAAATTCTTGTAAGACAGTTCGTAAATGTAGATGAGTTTACTTTGCTAGTTATCGTGGGAGTGTTGACAACAACATAGAATGTTTGAATTAACATAAGGGTAAATATAATTTTTAAAGCGAGATGTTGACGTGCAGTGACGATAAAAAACAGAAAATAAGATTTCTTTGTGATTCGCTTTCCTCATGCTTTCTTCAAAGAAGGAAACCAGAAGTTGTTGATATTGATCATTATTCCAGTTACTTTTCTTTGCTTATTTGGTTTTATACAATATTTTTATATATTTTTTTTTCGCACTTTATGATAACTATTTCTTTATACAAACTACAGATTATCATGGCACCTTATAATGTCAGCTACAATAATTATATT
>JABFQD010005285.1:0-10859 GCA_022817045.1 Psix sp. ZL-2020
TTGGAAAAAGGGTGTCAGAAAGATTCTTTGTAATTAAATAGTTATTGCAACATATTTTTGTTTGTATATATAACAAATAAGCTAATTTATATTAATCTATAAACAATTTTTATTTTAATTTACAAATAAAGTTGGCTACCGCATTTGAAAATTTAAACAATTACTTTTACGGACTAATTTTAGATTAAAAAAAATATCAATTTGAATTGTTTGGTGTTATTATATAAAAATATATTAATTCTACTTTCTTAAAGTTATTTTGAATGTTATATGATAGTAAAATGCATGGATAATTTTATCTTAAGTTAAATTGTAGTATTTTTTAATTTAACATAGAGCTAAAAGTTTGTATTGAAATATTGAAATGAAAAAAGCATTCTATTTTATTATTTTTGAACTAATAATCAAATGTCGAACATGACTCAGGCACAAAAACTACGTACATTTACACAAGACGTACTGCTGATATGAATGATCTATAAAACTTACCGACTGGGCCTCATGGCGATTGGCGCGCTTCTTGGCTTTAAACTTGGTGTGTTGGATAGCGAACAGGTGTTTGTAGCACGGAACTTTCGACTACCCTAATATTGTTATTCTTTCGGGGCTTAAAGGAAACGTACTATCTGGCAAGTGGAGAAGGAACACAAAAACCAATAAAAAGTTGAACAGTGCCTCGGTAGTCCGTGGACAAATCCATTTATCAAAGGACAATTGGTGTTTAGGAAGTAAGGCGCTAAGGACACAAGGCACGGAACGGACGGAGTGCGATCGAGTTTGTATACCCGGATATCAAACGAAAAAAAAAGAGACAAAACACGCCGGCCTGATAACAAAACTCAAACTCAAAATTGGACACGGCTTTTATTGTCGAGACTGGGTAGGACGGTTTTTTTAAGGCACGGATTTTGGGGAACGACAACCCTGTACAAAAGCGAATTCAAGTGCCAAGTTAAAGGGTGTGGATTATAAATGACAGTGGAAGATAGATGATGGAACAAGAGGCGAAGCGCGAGAGCTGAAGCTAGGAAAGGGATACGCGAGTGACTGAGTAACTTGGAACTTGAACTTGTACAGCAGGATCAGGTGCTGGTGCTAGGGTAAGGGGTGAGCTTGGTCAAAGAGGGTAAGGATGCTACCCCGAAGGCTGCCGTCAAAGAAGTGACGTGCATGTAGTCCAGCTTGCGGCACCCTAGGACGCGCGAGGCGCGCTTTGCGCGGGCGCAAATCGGCACCGGCAGCGACGCATGCGATTGGTCCATCCCCAGGAGCGCGTGATAATAGGGTGCCCCCCACCCGAGCAGCCCCCTGTCATCAAACGTACCCCTGTCGGTGCATCACTTCCAACTTTAACTTCCTACCGAATGCTCCCTCTGTCTTCTTTCCACCTCATTCTCTTTTTCTTCAATCATCCCCTCCGATTTCAGAAACAATCTGATCTGTATCTTCCTTCGCACAATTTACGCAACTTGATTCCACATCTGAAGTTTTGCAAAATGTATTTATATTCTTTGAATCGTCTCTTTCAATTTGTTGGCGAAAGACGGAAATACAAGATTGCCAGGACAGTAACGATGCCTCGTGTTCATCCTCTGCCTCTCTACAATTTGACGTTTAGAATCGAGGCCGTGGCTGTTGAACGAGCTATTAATATGTAGCGCTGTTATACTTTTAGCCGGAAACCGGAACTACCTTAACGCGCTGGCGTAAGTAAAAGAGATCAACATTTGACTCTGCTCTATGTTTTTCTTTTGCCAACGTCACGATCGACGCGAGCTTATCGTCCTATTAATCGTATCTACGGTGCTAGTCAGCTTGAATTATCTCTCATCGATGCGCAGATATAATCCAAATTTTCATTCCACTTGATGGACAAGCACCGGCTAGGATGAAGATATTTTTTCAAATAAACATTTTTCAAACGATCTCCCAGTTTGGACCAATAAAAACCAACTCTTTCGCCAGATGAGCATACGATTTATTTATCAGAGACATTTTTGTCTGGTTCCAGCATAGTTAGACTCGGTAAAAATACTATACCGTGGTAATCTCTTTTCCCACACCAAGCCCAACGTGAAAGCGAAAGTTACGGAAACATATATTAGTAACGTGAGCGGTACTGTTATTTCTAGATCACATATTATTATTTCTGGATTGCGTTGGAGGTGTCGTGATCGGTGCCAAACTGTCTGGACACTCCTGATTGGCTGACTAGTCGATTGTGCCACCCTCGCTTATTCGTGGCAATGCATTTGCCAAACTGATGCACCAGCGTAATCGATCTGGCCAGGAAAATGCGACACTACTCTTCAGTGGACCAAATTCAATTTAACCCTGTGGGCCTGAGATTACACCCGACCTCTAAATACGACCAAAATAATGGCCCCAACTAACAGGGTAAATTTAACTCATCTTATGCAATTGATGTTTTGGCTAAGATGAGTTATACACAATTAGAATGTGGAACTCTATAAAATTGTGGTAATAGAATGCCAACGACTACCTGAAGACCATCTATATCTCTGAAATACGCCTTTGAACTTCTCGCAATAATCCAGGGATGATTAACATATTTCTGTAACAGCATCTGCTTGCCAGGTCACGTATTATCACCAAGGATGTTTTTAATGTCCAATATGATAAAGCCAGGACGATCCGAAGCAAAAGAAAGCTTTGGGACTGTCGTAAAGTTGTTGTAAGCGTGCCGCGCGTGCCTGTGTTCTGCCAATAATTGTGGTATGCGAGGGGTCCAGAAGAAGACGCGACAGATGCATGTGAGATGCGGATCTTTCTGGTCCCCCTCGGAATTAGAAGATAAAATTGGAGATTAGGAGGGCAAGTTCGGCAGCAATTTTCGACTTTTGACACGCTAACTGGTCTGCATAATGTGACCACGCTCGAGCACATTTGTGCGATTGGGTGAGATGTTATCGGGTTTTATTCAACGCATCCGATTCACAGAGATAAGTCGGTTGTTTTTGTTTCGCGGGTATCAATCAATTGAGGGAGGGGGACTGTGCCTGGCGCGAACAACAAATCTAGTCGATGGCTAAGACAAAACAGAAGAAAGAAGGAAATAAAACAATCCCGTCGATTCTCGAATGAATGTTTGGCTGAATCATTTGGCAAAATGAGAAAGCCGAATGCAAATTTTTTAGTATCCCTCGCACATGCCTGGCGCGCGCACAGAGATGCCTATTCAAATTTTACGAGCCGTATTTATCGCAATTAAGTGTATTATATTTTGAGGCTTATGGTGTGCCAGGTATTCTATATTACGAGACGCGTAGACGAGCCAACGAAATAAAGATGCGTCTTGCGGGAGGCCAGAGTTTATGACATTGCGGAATAGTCCTGGTCCCTTGTCATTTGTCTCGTTCGCGCAGCTTGAGGTTGCTTTACGAGGTACATCCAATTGAAAATGCCTAACAGTCGTATCTAAGTTATACTCACTTTGTATCCGTTACTCCACCTCTCGCGTCTTTATTCTTCTTTGGCAATCGATACGTTTAAAAGTTACTGTGCGTTATTCAAAAGTTTTTCTTCACTTTTCCAAATGTAATCTTCTACATGACAATACCTGCAAATAGAAACAAATTTGGTGTAAATACACAGTAGCTCCTTAAGACATTTTGCAAATTTTAATATTTATGCATATAGACATCGCTCGCTAATAAAAAATTAGTATTATTGAACTCAGGTGTTAGTTTCACGGTGAAAAATATTCATTTCAATAACGATATTTTGACGAAGGAATAATTATATCGTTGTTTGAAATAACTTGACTTCTGGTTAAATATTTGAATTCTACGTTAGAATTCAAATATAATTTTAATCCAGTTTTTTCGAGAAAAAATGTTATAACCTTATCAAATACAAATACACTGCTAATTTTTCTCTGCTACATATTTATTATTATAATTATCTCGACTTATTAATAAAATGAGACTTGGCATGTTCAATATTTTCTTGTCGATATTCTTTCAGAAAACAAAATTAATTCAAATTCAAATTAACGAATTACGATTTCTACAACTACTACATTTTATTAAAAATCTTTAATTAAATACCTTTCCATTACATTTTTACGTACATGAAAATAATTTAACACCTGAGCTTAACTTAAATCCTCCTTTATTACATCTCTATAAAATACGAATCATACTCTTTCACCCATTTCTGAAATCATAGCAAAATAACGTCGTCACGTTCAATCTACATATGAATTCGAAAATTAAAACTCTATCCATTGCTAAATAAATTAGCACCAATCTCTTTTACTTTTACCCCGCGTTGCTCCTAATTATAACTTTTGACTGCAACTAATTAACTCAAAAGGTAATGGAATCTAATCACTCGTCCTATCCATCTGAAATCTTCTTGTAAACATGCTCATTTGGCGACATCGCTCTCCATAATGAATCTCGTTACACCTCAAAAACAAGCGGCCCGCTTGAAACCTGCCTTAAGTGTTTTGTTCATTCGCGAAACCCGCATTTTGTGCACCCCGAATTTGGGTCAGCGTTCGTAAAAAGGTATTGAAAGTCGGACCGGATTTTCGGCGAGCAATCGCGATCCCAGAAGTGAGAGAGCTCACAGAGCCATCCGATGATTTTCGTGTGCGGGGATTCGCTCGGTGTACGTTATCGGCGTCGCGGGGGTGGCTGGGGTGCGGTCGGATGACATCGGGGGATGGGGTTGGCGGCACGATGTCGGGCGCCAGAGGTGGCGCCGCGACGCTCTGGCGTCTGCGATGCCGAGACGCTCTGCTGATGCTGGCTTTGCGTGGGCACCCATACCTGCATCGACCTACCTTCACCGATTGTGCGAGCTAGCCACCATCCGGTCTGCGACTAGCAGCGCGAAATTTTCGTTTCGACCAAGAAATGTGCATCGCGACACAATCCCACCATTGATCGTTCAGTTTTAGTTGCATAATAATACGCAAACTTTGCAAGCGCTTCTCTATTTCGGGACATATTTTTCAACTTTCGGCTTTTTATTTGCAACAAATTGCTATTGTTAAAGTTGGCAAAATAAAAACCCTGCTGACGCACTAACGAACGAAATAACGTTTATTTTCGATACAGTATTTTCAATATTCCTGTTTTATTTAATTAGATGGCCTGAATGTTATAATCAAATATAACAGTTGTCTTTTGTGACAAATCCATTTGTTTTCCAACTCAACTTCATTTATTGTGCACACTTTTTGATACCGTTTCTTTCAGCCTCGTATGGATATCTTTACGAAAGGGGATTCTTTTTTTCTGTTTTTCCTTCTTTTTACGCTATTACTTTTGTAACAATAAATAAGTGTATTATCTTTCGATGAATGCAAGTATGCCATGAGTGAGAAGTTTCAAGTGTCTCGCTCGGTTAAAATGAGAAACGTTTATATGTAGATATGATTTTTTTCTGCCGCTGAAAGATAAATATAATGAAATTCATAATGTATTTTTGATATTTTGCTATATTTCGTTATGAAGAAAAAAGAAATGATTTTGATCGCTGCCTGTACAATCGGAAATAAATTCAAAATGATATTCCGTTTATACAGTGTTGCTCCATTTTATATGAAAAAGAGTAAAACATCTGGTTTTTATTATTTACACTTACAGAATATAGATATAATTATTTATCAGTATACCGTTAAGTAATTTATTTGACTGTTGAAAAATACACCAATACGAGTAAACGCATGATAAATAAGTTGTTTGCAATTACGTATGATTTGTCGTGACAGCGAATTTGTTTTGGCAATGGTCCGCAACTCCCATACGACTTTACTGAAACATTCCATTTTTTCCACATCGCATTTGTACGAAACACTTTTTTGTATCAGACAGGAATTTATGTTGACGCGTAAGCGGCAAAATTCTTTTGGATATCTACATCAACGATTGATATGATCGGTATTGTTATGTTGAAACGGTGATTGATCGTACCTTTATAGTCGACAAATATAATAGAAAATCAATGCTCGTTCTCCGAACCAAAGTCACCTCGCCTTTAGTGCGCTACGAGAGATAATGCTGGACAAAGTTCTAATAAGTTGAGCAAATATGGATTCATTGTTGTTTTTATACAACACGCGTGGTAAGAAAATATAAGGATAATCCATTAGATGAGTTGTAACCGAAAACTGGGCAAACAAGGGTGCTCTTGGATTAAATATGATGAAGCACGAACGCCCAACTTGAACGGCACTGAAAGCCCCGAATCGAGCAGAAACATAAGACTTTTGAAAAACAGGTGTACTTGATACAGCCGGCCTATTAGTAATTTCAATCGGCATCGTAAATAACGGGCTATTTCCAAAGCTCCGACAATGCTGCCAATTTGCAAATTTCGAAAAATCGAGTTGACTCTGGAATGGTTTCATTTTGTATTTCCTTTCAATTAAAGTGCAGTGTTGTGTTACAGCCAAGCAATCAACAAATTTGCATTGGCGAAAAAGCATAAAAAGAGGCGCAAAGTTCATGTTACAAATCCACGCAAAGTTTGTTGAGTCGATGGAAGAAGAAGCAAAGGCGACGAATAAGTATTCAGTCACGTCCCGTTTTTGGTGGAAGTGCATGAAGAATAGGACGTGCTTCGAAGAAATGCATTCGCGGCACGCGGTAATAATAACTGTTTACGCGAAATGGAATAAGTCGAGCCTGGTACGTGTAGCTGATGAAAAAAACATGTTTAACCCTACACAACTTTCTGTGTCATATAAACCTTCTGTTAAATGTACGAAAATGAACGTCACCGGACGCTATCTGTTCGAGTTAATTCGATTGTTCAGCCACTGTCCAAATGTACTTCACTTAGATTAAGGAGATATGGGCGATACTGCTCTAATCGATACTTTTTTCTTGTTCTCATTTTCGAGATGAAAACTGAAACGAATTTCTCCTTTAATTTTATTGCAATTTCTAGCACTGCAAGAGGCGAATTTGTTTTTCGTAGAAAAATAAATTCGCGATTAAATATTTTTGTAGAAAAATAAATTTGAAATTAAATATTTTCTCGTGGAAAGAGAAGCAGACGTGGGATTATGTAAAGAGGAAAGGGTTAGGGACGGTTAATGGTGGCGAGTCGTTGCAGCCGAGTAATCATCATAACGATTCTGTAACGAAGCCATTTGTTTTCTTCAAGGGCTGTGATCGCTCTGAAAGACGTCAAAAGTGCGCGCGAACTCATGAGGTTCATATGTGCGTCGCAATTGGTTGATTGCTTGAAATTGCTTTGATTTTCTCCGCTCGTTCAGCGCAACATTTTTTCCTCCTTCAATGTCAACAATTCATCGTGCTACTGAATATGCTATTATTGAGAACTTTTCGAGTTCTTCGCCATGGAGTTAATGCAATTTTTGTGACGGAATGACAAATTCGAAAACACTATGAATTATAACATTCACAATAATGAAATACTTGTGTGATTTATTGAAATGCATTCAAACCGATTCATGACCAATTGTTTATTCTGATTGAATAAAAAATGATTTCAGAATCTCTCGATTTCATTAATTTCCACTCAGTAAATCATTCGCGTGTTACACACCAACACCCACATCTCCTACACCTTTTATTTTCGTAACCTCAACACCAGCGACTATCATTAAATCAACCGAAATACACTGCACAACGTGCGAAAACTGTTTACTGTCCTCGAGTCCAACTCGCGTGGTTTAATAAACTGTGACAACGCGATCATCGTACTCAAAACATAAATGACGCAAAAAAGTCAACCACGCGATTCGAACGCCTGCCGAATATTTTGGAGCGTCAAGAAAGCAGACGCATTCAAAACGCGGAACACCAAGCCATACAGTCTATTTATAAAAGCCACGAGAACTTAATTTCCCTTTTATGAAAACGCCACACATTTTATTTCAGAGATGTTGACGTCCTTGTTTAACTTGTGAGCGTCATTCTCGTGTAATTAAACGAAAACGTACGTTGTTAGATGTTTAGTGTTTTTTTAAAGCGTAACGTTACGTAAGTTTTTTTTTAAATATATAGATTGATGAAACAATTCATTCTCCATGAGCAATTAATTATGTTTTATTATTCGATAAATAAGTCATTTGTACGATTCTCTTATTGTTTGACGGTGTTGGATCGAATTGAAATTCAAATACGGAAATGAATATTTATTGGTTAACAAAGTTTTGACAAATCAAAATTGAAGGTAAACAAAAATTGTTGCTTGGTACTGATGATGATTCAATTCTAGAAATGATGTTAAAGCGATTGACGTTACATATAAATGTGTAACTGCAAGTCGATCGTACTCGTGGGTGTAAGTGAATTCCTGAATGATAAACACGAGATCGGCGAACGTACAAGTATCTCTTTCTTGTCGATTATGGTATTACGCAAGTGCTGCGATGTTATGGTAAAGATTTGCTGAGATTTGTCAATTCCTTGAAGTTTGACACACTTATTCACGGCCGAGCTCATCTCAGGGCATCAAATATTGTTCTTCTATTCTGATTTTCATATTAGCAAAATTCCGAGGTTTCCAATTAATTATTATCTTGAAAAACGATCGTAATTGTTTGTGTGAAAACTTCGCCTTCTGGATAAGTAGATATATTCAGAGTATTAAATATCATTACAACGATTACTCCTCTCCTAAATATAGCTAAGCCAATATTAAGTCACGATGCTTTTTCTATCGCTGTGTAATTTCTTGATTCTGAAAATTAGTATTTCAATTGTTAGTTTCATTATTAAAAATGACAAATAAAAGTTGTTTAAATTGTTGTTTGAATTGTTCAATGAATGACGTTTATACTGTAAACTGTTATTTTAATAAGATTGAATTCAATTAATTACATTAAGATTTTGCCATTTGTGTTTCGTTCGGAGCAAATAAGAAATTCAATAAATAGAGTGTACAAATGGAAAGAGTCTATTGGTATAAATTGATTTTCTAATTCTCGTGTATCAAATACATTGCATAGTATTCTAATCCAAATGAAATAAACTGACAAACTTAATTATACCTACGGCAGTGTCAGAAAAGCACACCAGCTGTCAATTTGCCGACAAAAGCAGGCAACAAAAAAAGCGTAAAGTGAGCCACAAAACACTCGAACTCAACTAACCAATATGACTCAATCGGTCATTCATCGCCATAAAAATCCATACAATTACACAACTCTCTTCCCCCGCAGCGAGATTTTCGTTAGCTGATTATCGTGACGGCGAATGTCTCAGCCGACGACAATTGGGAGCAATAATAGGCCAACTAAACAAACAAATAAACAAACCAAAAACACACATCACAACAATGAAAAGCAGGGTCGGCGCGACATTTCAGGCTGGCAAAAAAGGCACATTTTTGCGGTTGCGCGCGGCGAGTTGTCAAAAGTCGAACGAAGCTGTTTGGCCGAAATCGCACGATATTGCTCCTTATCTAATGCCGTTGCTGCTGCCTGTTTATTGATTTTCCGCGCGATTGTTTTCGAGACCGGGGGAGAGCAGTGAGCAGCTCGCGGATCCGACAACTAGGCGAATCGCCGGCGCAGCTTTGCTCGCGTATCAAAATAAGCGAGCTGTCAATTGTTTCCGCTGTGAATCATCGCTATTTCTGGAGAGGCCTCTTTGAGGTTAGGCCGCGCGCGACCGCAATTGTCGCTAATACGCTTCTATTGACTGCTCGGCTTTTTTTCCTTTGCCACTCTGTCCTTCCTTGTCGCTTACAGTGGCTCGCCCGGAAAATCTTGCCTAGACAGCTTCGCCCGAGACCCAGCCCAATAACGCGGATTGCGCGGCGACGAACCGCGCACCGACCTCCCAGCGATGATGAGTCCGCCACGCGGACTCGTACTCACCGGGTCGAACGAACGTCCATCGGTCCTGGCTCGCTCCAGCCAAATTTTTTCCTTTCGCGACACTGCCCGTTCGTGTCACTTCGGCCACACACAGCCACACAACATCAGAGCGACTCTCCGCCGGTTCGCTTTCCACGTTCCGCCTGTCAGGACCGCAACGACGCACCCAGCGCTTGCGGGCCCTGCTTTTTGATTTGCATCAAAAGTTGTAGGCTTCAATTAATATACATTATAGAAAAACTAATTTGATTGTTATTTGAATTTAACATTGCACAAGTTTAATGCAAACAAACTAATGAGGAATGCAACAATCATTTTTTCGATTTTTACTATAGAATGAATATATTTTTATATAAAGGATTAATCGATGGAAAATTATAATCAAATAATTGTTTTAGAATTCCTACGAAATTTAATAGTTTTTAGCTTTGATGTTTCTATGAGTAGAATAATAATCGAGATTATTTAATCCTAATAATAATTAAAATAACTGTTCTTACAGCTGAAGTGTTTTGGCAAATATTTATTTTTTAAACAATTTATATGAATGGGGGAAATATTATTCAATCACGGTTTGAATAACAGTTTATTACTGAAACTGTGGAATTAATAAATCATTTTAAGTATTAATTATTAAATTAATTCAATCATGCTGAAGCTCTTATTTGCTCTTATTAATATATATTGAATTAATGTGCCATATCATTAAAGATATTTTGAGAATGTAATTTTATTTTAGCTATTTTTAGATCACCTAAATTTTATATCAGTTCAATTTCGTTGCCATTCAACTAATGAGGAAGTTTAATTTTTGAGAAACTTATCTCGATGAATATACCTACTTTGATAACGTACTTTTATGTGATTTATATGAAAGCACTAATTTTAATAAATTCAATAATAAAATAGATGTACCACGTTTTCTATTTTTATTTAAATTATTGAAATAATTTTTTTAATTAAATGAATAAAACTTATTAAATTAAAAACTTTATATCATAAAACCGCATTTATTAGAAAATTCGTT
>JABFQD010005286.1:0-10859 GCA_022817045.1 Psix sp. ZL-2020
CACGTTAACCCTGCCATTTCGTTGACTGACACACTATTGATGCTGATTATGAGTCGGCTGTTCAGCAACCGTTGTCGCGACGTTCATCCTGTCATTACTGCGACCGACAAATTGCTAATATATTCTGAATGTTTCCAAAAAAAAGAATCATTATGAACTGTTGTTGTGATTCTTCTTTATGAATACTACATTATTAATAAAACCACTATTCACTGTTTGAATTTAATATTTCTGTTTCATAATTTATTATTGGAACGACCCATTTATGAAAATTTTACGTAATACTGAAATGGTATACTATAACTTGATTTCGGAATATGTTGATTCAACATTTAAATACTTTTTTATTTTGGCAGTCAAAATACGATTTCCATATAGACATTAACCTATTTGTCAATACCAAAGGTATGTAAACAGTGAATGAGAACATTCATCCAAGTGTCAATAATGACAGTTGCAAAACGATATGGCAAATACTCGTGCATATAGCTTTTTCAAGCTGTAATAGAGGCTGTTATAATTATATATAAAGACTATCTTGTTCCTTTCAACATTTTAGATGTATCCCTGAAAGCTTGCTATTTATTTGTGTCACCATAAGTTACAGAGTATTTCATCTACACCTGAGAATTTAAATCTAAAATTAATGTATCAAAACCGGAATACCTTTAAAGAAAAAAATTTTCAATTAAAAAAAGATAAAATAATCCCCACGCATAATTAAGTTGAGGACCATGAGGGGATCTGCAGGGGGGGGGGGGGGGGTTATAGATAAGGTTCCATAATCTGTTGCTAAGTATTAGTGATTCAGTTCTAAATTCTTTCGAGTATGTTTTACAAATGCGGAAATTAGCAGTCTATGTTGAGCTATTATAAAAATCTTTTACTTATTAATCAATGATGAAATGTGTTTTGATTGATCTAAGTGTCTGAAGCCTGAAAGTATCTAGCAATAAACTATATTTTATAACTGTGAGTTTGCTTAGCACTTGTCGGCTTAGTTATTTTGGCCTCTCACGAACCAGAACAATGTAATCGATTTCATCGTCAACGTATTTTCAACTACAAATCGTTCGATAGATATCAAGGAGATGCTATTGCAATCAGAAACACTTAGCTGAATGCAACGCTAAACCAATTAATCAGAGATCAAGCTGCATCGATTTCGACTTTAGCTCCCACCTAGACCGCAAACTGGCCAGTTTGCTATCGAATTAATTGTGTTTTACATTAAATCACATCGAAACATCGTGGGAACATGCGGAGCTTCATTTTTGATGATATTCGAATGTTACAGTGAGCTGATAAAACTGATAATTAATTGATAGAAAAATCAGAACAAATTCAATATTGATTAATTGTTTATCAGAAATGATGAATACCAAATGATCAATTATAATTTAATGATGAAATATGGTCATTAAGAGTAGTAATACATTCATTCACGCGATGTTACGCTCGAGTAAGTGGTTTACGTAAAAATTAGATTACCGAAAGCTAGATTTGAGTATTGATTTATGAATAGTTTCGTACATGTCCAACACTGCTAAATCAGGAATCAAACAATTTCAACTATGTTTTCGTAATCTGTATAATAATGAATTCTAGCAAATGTATGAAGTTAAAAAAACAGTTTACCACAGAATATAGAGTGTTTATTTACCACAAAAAAGTTTGAATTTAATTATCAATGCCGATGAATATCTGCGGGATAATTAGTAAGAACCAACATTGATGTACGAAGTGTTCCAGTTTTCGCCAGTAAAGGGTGTGCGTTATTTGCAATATTGTATACATATATAACATGTAAATTACTACGAAACAGATATTGACTTAGGGAGGCCGGACTCATGAATTGCTAACGCACAACACCGTGCAATTTGAAAGACATCCGCAGACAAATTGTCTTCGCCTCACGTTTTATTAAACAGCTAATTCGTTCGTTCCGACTAATTTATGCCAATGATTTCGACAATGCAAATTTCATCACTTCTTTGGAACAATAAAGCTAGCTAAAATATAAACGTAGAGTGTAAAAAGAAAAATAAAACATCTCAAAATGATATTTTTAGACAATAAATAAACAATGTTTTTTGTTTAACTGAAACTGCTTTGGTTACAAAATTTAAATGAATTTGAAATAATGAATGCTCAGAAAGTGAAAAATTAATTGTTTATTAAAAATTCAGTTTGATGTATTGATTCTCCGATTAACACTTAACGACATGAAAAATTATTTCGAAGTCATTAATAAACTTTTGTCATCGGTAGTTAATTTTTTCGACGCTATAAACAGTTGAAAGCTAAAATACAGGATGAACATGGCCGGAAGCCAGAACGACCCAGGAAGTATGTGAGAAGAATAATTAATTTACGTCGCGTTACAAAGACAACAGATAAGAAGCACCTGTTCGACCAATAAAAAGAAAAAATGTTTTCAAAAAATATTGCGTCAATATACAAACAGAATGTTCTTGTATATTAGTGTTAGTATATTATATTTGTATATATATATATTTGTATATATATATATATGTCATTTTCTAACTTATGTAGCCAACAAAAACTTTGATTTATTATATTTATTATATTTTTCATTTCTTACCAATTTCATTAAAAAAAATAAAAAACTGCAGGAATTCGAAGGACTTAATCCGCATCTGAAAATTATAATAATAAATTAAGATAAGATCAATTAACGTGACTTTTTCTCGTCAATCATAAATAGATCAAAGAAACGCGTCTACAAAGCAAAAGTCTTTTCTCGATAAACGTAGTAAATAAAAATGCCCACAGAATCGTGTAATTTCTTTTTTAATGATAAAAGCTTTAAGCAAAGAAGCTTGTGGGTTGGAAGGGCGCAACAAGTTTTTCCGGTGTTAAAGTCAAATCGCGGCTTGTAGGAAAAACGTCTCATCGAAGTTCGTTAAACGATCAAGCCAATCTCAGTCGGTTCAGTTTTGTAAACAACGCCACAGCCTTTCGAGCGCTGTTCAAATAAAACGCAACATCCTCCAACCAGCAAACACTCGCTTTACAAGACAAGTTCGCACCCTTTATCAAAATTCTTAATTACGAAATTTTAATTATGTTTTGATGCAAGCCAGTAAGATAAAGACGAAGTTTTAGCTTCTCGGTAGATACTGTGGTTCTGATAGCTGAACCAATTAAAACCTCCTGTTCTGCACAACAGCATTCAATTCTCCTAACAAAAACTTTATCTTTTTAAATTTTAAATTGTGTTTGGAAACTATTTATATCAGAAAACAACCTCGACACTACTTTTCAAAATTTATTTACAAAAGATTTCAAACACAATTTATTCAAATATCGTCTGAAATTGTGTTTTTTCTCGTCAATTACTCTGATTAGATATTAGATATCTGAGAAAAACAATAGTATAAAATCAGTGGAGTTTGCTGATTGACAATAATCAATATTATTCTAGCACCAGTTTACAATTGTACATATAACTGACACAGAATCGGCCAAATATTAATGGATTAATTATTATTATTATTATCATTATTATTATTATTATTCCGACATTTCTTATATAATATTATAATTTTATAATGAATATTAATTGTTGATGAAAAACCAATAAAATTTATAAAACATTTAGAATTATAAAATCTTGAAAAGTTTCTTTATTTGAAAGTCAAGAAGCTGTTATTAATAACGGGCCAAATGAATGAGCCATATTTTTGAAGACCGTGGTTCAATTCTTGATTTCTACAAGTTTTTCTTACAAAAATTTGTTTGTAATAACATATATGTTTCAAATATTTCAACAACGAAGACTCATCGCTGAATGGCAACTGCCAAAGTGTTAATCAAATTACGAGTAATTATAATGTACTGTATACTTGTGTCAACATGTCTTTAGATTACTGACCATTAGCAAACATTTAGTTAGCAGTAATAGTAATTAAACCACTATTATAGTATAAGTTAATATAAATTAACCTGCTAAGATTAACAATTTTTTTTGACACTCAAAGATGAAATTTGTGTTTTTAAATCGTGATGTATATTCAACGGAATAAAATTGTCAAAGTTAGATTTAGTTAACTTTAGGGACCAACGGATTTCATCAAATTTTATCAACTAATTAAAGGAATTGTTTCTTTTATTGGAAGCAAAAATGTTTGCGTGATACTGAATAAATTATATTACATGTAAATCGCTTTTTAAAATATTAGAATAAATTCTATAACGTTTAAAGCATTTTCCTAATTCATAAATATAGGATAAACAATATGAAGGTCAAACAACATAGGAATATTTGGCAAAATATTTTGACGGGATGAGTTTGTTTGACATGACTTATTATGTATAATGTCATTTAGGTAAGAACGTTAATAACAAAGGGCAATCTACGATCGATGGCGGGATTGTCGAAAATTTTTCAACGAGTGACAACAGCACAGCACGGATCGTACATACCCAAAGAGCGATTAAGAGGTTCTTTGATGTCGGTCCCTTTGATCTTCTATTAACGTTCCGCTACTAGCGACGCGAAGTATGGAACTTATCTTGCTGATAATAATTCGAGGCGAGCGCCACATAAGGGGCTCACATCGTAATTTCATTGAGCGACATCTGGTCAGAGATGACCGCGCAAACGAACTCCATTAACTGCTTAACGAACCACAATTTATGGCATTATAAACCTACTGGCCGTCAAAGCGATTGCCAAAACACTCATAACTCAAAAAAGAAATGCAAAATTTGCTTTACATAATTTGACCATTGAATACTATATTAATAATAAAAACAAATGCTTTTACATATGAATAGAAACCGCCGTTTGAACTCCTATATTAATTTACACGACCTTTGATCCAAAACAAACATTGTTAGGTTTGACCTCTTATGTTTATTTATATGACCTCTGGCCGAAAACAAACGATGTTTTGATATCATTTTCGTTTATTCAAACGTCATTTTCAAATGTACTTGAAGCAGAAAAGTGTCCCGAGCATTTGACGATGTGATTCACAAGGCTAAAAAAACGGTTCTATTTTTTTAGGTATTAAACGACTTGGTCATAAACAAACAAATTTTCCAGTAAACGTTGTATTGTATATCAGAGAGTGCTTTGTAAAAGCAGAAAATGTGCAACGCTATTTGTTCATTGTCGAATCGGATTACGGGCATTTGAAAATAAAGCTGGCGAATCAGCCGAACGCGACCACTGTCGGATTAAGGGGACTCTTTATTACCACATTCAGTACACTTCCGCAAGCATAGACTTTTATACAACTGGATACTCCCTCGGTTATTTAGATTTTCATTGAGTTCACTTTGTTCGATTTTGGGTTCATTAATGAGTGCAGTTGCGTGTACATGTAATTAGTTTATTCAAAATTTCAATTGTTATTAGTCAATCTAATTAGTAATAAACATAAATAAATTTCACAGTGAAAAAAGCATTTTTCATTCTATGATTATAATAAAATCGATATATAATTTAATTACTGAAATTAAGGTTGAATTCATCCTACTCTTTGTATGTATTTAAAACCTACCTTAAAAGAATGCAATAAATCATTTCTAAATAATGACACCTATATTTTGAAAATAGCCACGCATATGTCATTTTAATAAATAATTAAAATTTACATTGCAACTAAAATTGAAGCGACAGAGTTTAGGTTCAAATGTAAATGAACAATACATTTATCTCTAGTGCTTATATCAAAACTGGATTCTGGTTAAAATGAGATCTTTTTAGTAATCTATTGCATATACATTTCAATTCGATGCCACATACTTAAATAGAAGTAAAAGTTTAATAGAGAAAAGATGTATAATGAGCCTAATGTAAACACCATATAAAAGAATAATCTGAGAATTTATTGGGAAATATTTATCAGACTTTTTGTTGGTCATAAATAAATATTTTTGTAAGCACCACGGAAGTAGAATAAGGCCGAGCAATATTGGTGAAAAGACGGTACTGCAGCAATGCGACTTGGTAACGCAGGGATGGAAGGCACAGACCAGGAAGATTCCAGCGAATCTGCTCGGTTCTTTGGAAGGGGTACGACGAACAGGAAGCGAAGAGGAAACGCGTGTTAGGCACGGATCGTTAATTTCGATATGAATATGTCATGATGTAGTTGCAAGCTGCAGCTTATTCAGGTGTATACAGAGTGATCCCAAATCCACCTGCCTTTTATTAGAAACTAGATTCTTGAAAAGGTTTTTGCACGTCTCAGCAGAGTGAAACTCAAAAAACGATGATAAATCTTTTTCTCCGAAACGAGTAAATTATCACCATGTATTATAATTATATTACATCATTTCTTTCCTTTTAGTGGATTACACCAAAGTTGAGACATAATATTGAACTTTTTTGAAGTTAATTGATAAGCGAGAATTGAATGCGAAATTAATCAATCGTACGTGACTGTCGATGAAGAGAACCGCACACAAAAACTTGGTAGGCCAATTTAACTTCTTGTTGGTAATCTATTTAAGGGGGACATTTATAATTCCAAATTTATATCAAATATTTAAAGGTACGACTTTAATATTTTAATCTGACAGGGTATATGGTAACCTTGGTGACTCTTTTTTTTATAATTAGGTTCACTTTCACAAAATTAGGTTCATAACGTAGTTTAACTTTCGAATAAAAATGATGATTTCAAGAGACAATAAGCGCGTTATTAAAAGCAGCTATGAGAGGGACACTGAGAAAGACGAAAAGAGCATTGAAGTACAACACATGCCATTGGCAAAGCAGAGCATTGCAGCGTATCCGGGCTTTCGTTTGTCGAACATATAACGTGGACGTTTCATCCCTTCGGTATTAATAACGCGTGCAATTATTGCTTTGAGCCTCGGGAGAATGTACTTTCCACACGAGTTGATGCATTCGTCGGATGTTAATCGGAAGGTCGAATGGTCAGGACACATAATGACACAGAATACAGACAGATTATGCGCTCTCTCTATACACAAGCGACACAATCGACCCAACACCAATATTACAATGAATACCAAATCACTTTTTGATTGTCTCGTAAATCTACGTGGTTTGAACTTTTTTCTTGACCCCAGAATTTGCATTTTCTAGTGTACACTTTTTGCTCCGATTAACTACTGCTTATTAACTATTTTCGGTCTATTTAAACAATTTTCAACAGAACTAACATCTAATTTCGTTTGTGTTGTAATTTACGATAATTGAAATTGCAAAAGTGACTCAGAAAATTTGCGCGGATGGAAATGGGTAAATAAAACAAAAGATCGTATCGGGTGGAGCTACAAAGTTGATTGACAAAATAACTAGAAAATAATTTCGAAGGTGTGTTTTAGTGAATAAATTACTCGCAACAGTTTACAAATTTAAATGAGAAGCATTCTGCGATTAAACGGATGACAAAGGAAACACAGATGTGGCTTTAAGGTCGGATTTGTCGTAAGCCGTCGCCGGGTTAAGTGGGTAGCGGCGTTTCCTCTTGGTTTCGATCGCAAAGCAAACGGTTTAACCTGAAATCCCGCGCCGACATAACGCTCGGCCTGTCTCGAATCGGCAACTTACGTGACGCCAATCTAAGTTTCAAACTCGCAGCTTTAAAGTCATCACACGTAGTGCAGCGCGCGCCTCTGAGGTAATCTAGTGCCGCGCACAAGTGTATACTTATTTGGCACTGTGTGTATGACCCTTTGTAGTCATATTTGTTTTCATTGCAATTTTGCATGAAATGTCAAACTTCCATTTCCTTTGTAATTAATTTACGATTTTATTTTAATTGCCCAATTTCGTACCTACATCACGTGTTACTGTTAGTTTTCATTATCAACATTTAGGACAAACACAATTTTTCTATGTTAGTATGTTATGGAAATTTATATTTATGTCATATACATTCTTTGATTTGAAAATGTGACTATAAAAAATACAAATACAATACTGAAAAAAGTTTAAACAATTAAAAACAAGATTTTAAAATGCAAAATCATTTTTAGTAACTTTGTTGAGAAGTAATCTATTTGACTTAATGTTATGATATTTGACTTTAAAAATTGATTACGTTATTGTTATGTAAATTTGTTCAGCATCATAATTTAATGATTAATATACCTTTTAAACAGTTTGTTTTTTAGTGCTTAGTCTATGTTAGTTTTTTTTCTTTCTTTTTTTTATATTTTGTAAATCTTTTCTTTTTAAAAGAAAGATTACATAAGCGACAATCGTGTACTTTCCTTAAACAAAATTATGAGAGTGATTAGGTACACTGATGACCAATTAGTGGCAGTCAGATACCATCTCGACTTGTTATCTATTAGCTCGTATCTTACTTTCTTCTTCTACCAATTACAACGAGAATCTTCATTTGATCAGGAAATACGTATGTATGAAGTGAAAATCCGAATCACTATTACGAAATCCCATTGACTATTACCACTAAATCAAGGTGTTTATCGAATCGTTATCTGAAAGCGAAAATATAAAAAAGTAAATAGCTCGATTTGTTTGACATTTTTCATTTGTTCACATGATTGGTATACATTTCCTAATTGTTTTTCCCTTTTTGATTGCAGGTAGGTGACAGCGAATTATTGTTTACAATTTCACAAATTTGTTGAAATTTGCGGTGATTTCGCATTCACAATAAACAGGATGATGATGGCAAATCTTCCCCCGGTTATGCTACCAACTTTACATGATTACGGCATGTTACCACCCACACTTGGTATTAAGGTAAGTTAACAATTTAATTTCTTGTATAAATAGCACAAATAATTCTGAATATTTAAATTAGTTCAGATTGAAATATCAAATTTACTCACTTTTTCATCTTTGTTCATTTTTCGATGAAAAGTATCATGAATATTTCTATGCACATTTTTCACCATGTTTATTATGAAAGAGTGTTTTACGCGAAGCATTTTTGTATTTCAAAATGAAAAAGAAATGGGAAGAAAGAACTTTCTAAAAATATTCGTGAAATGTTAATTAGGACATACATAACGTAATTCAAATTAACAAAACCATAAAAATATGATGTTGATTTAACTTGAGCGCAGTTAAAGAATCAAATTTGAAACAACTATCATTGTGCAGCTTCCACGTCGTTTTTTGTTTTCATATTTTATCATTGTTTTCCACTTTATGACGAGTAATTCATGTGAGTGTATTTTGTGAAAATCGTTACAACTACTGCTCGAATTACGGTTTGGAGCGGCCAGGTTTCCAAGCAAATATTTTATTGCATACAATCAATAACATATTGACTAAGCATCAACATGTTTTGTTGATTTTCAATCAATAGAATACGAATACTAAAGAACAGCAAAGAACTGGCTCAAGAGAATTTCCGATATTCTTTTATTTACCTCAAAAATTCGCAAAATGTTTTTGATCACCTATAGTTTCAAATCAATGAAAACTCAATTTTGAATTGCAATAAGTACTAAGCCATCAAAAGCGACTTTCTCTGAAATTACAGCAAAAGTAACGTGTACTAGTTTTTACATACAAAAATAAGATATTTCCACTGAGACTTTAAACACGAAATATGCATTGAATAAAAATGAACTCTCAGCACCATCAATCTATTTTTCAAAATTTCTTTTTTATATGAAAAAATATATTTATGCAGTTGCTTTGGTTATGAACTCGATTCTGGCCATCGAACGATAAAATCGAGCAAGATGGAGCTGCTTGTGAATTCCGTGTGAGCCGGATAAGATGTATTAGTTATCGAGAGAAGCGATCAGTCAAAACTTCGATTTCGACGTCTCGATGGATGGCGCGAGGATAAACAAAGAACAAAAACACGTAATAATCGTAAATAAACATAGCTGAATCTTAAGGAAAATATCACACGAAATGTGATGGTGTTAAAAGGAATTATCTTAGGCATCGAAAGTGCAATTTTGTACTTTGCTCGCCTAACATAAAGCTGCAATTAAGTTTCTCGTAAAAGCAAATAGCCAGCGTCGTTTCAGTGAATTGTAATAGGCCTATAATAGCAACATAACCTGAATCTCGACATCGAAGTGTTTGCATATGAAAAGAAAAACAAACTGGAATCAATAAAAATGTGGGCCACTTGTTTTTAAATTCGGGATTAACTGAGCACGAATTTTTAAGCCTGACGAAGAGCACACTTTGGTGTTATTTTCACTGCGGTCAAATCAATCGCAAATGATAATAGCTGCGACAAAAATAGATGAAAGAAAGAGACGAAAAACACTGGCGATATGGGTCGAAACACCAGTCGCTTTAAATACGCGTGGCGTTTTAATTACATAGTCCGGCAAAACGTCGATTTACTATTTCCATGGAAATGGAATACGCGGGTCAGATCACTGCCACGTACATCAGGTGATTTAGATAGACAATTTTGACAAACGCCTCTGCTGATTCGCATTTTGTTTCGTCATTTTTCACGCCAAACAATATAATCTCGGAATTTATTAGAACACTCTTGAATCAACTTATACCGATAAAAATATCTGTTTACCTTTATTATTTAACTTACAAAATTATTTATATTTCAAAATAATCAAAAACGTTAGCGTCTTCTACAATATAATTAATGAAATATCATCATTTCTTATATAAATCACTTCATAAAAACTAATGAGAAAAATTAAAAAGTATTTAATGAATTGTATTGAGTGATACGTACAGTTGAAAAGTGATGATCGTCGTAAACCGTCTCTTTTCAATATCGATAACAATGATCAAATAATAATTACGATAATAATAATCATAATATTTACTTGACTATAGTATAACAATGATACATTGATAATAATAATTTACAAATTGTATTCAGTGATAGTTACATTTGAAAAGTGATGGTAGTTCACTTTTAAGTTAGTTAATC
>JABFQD010005287.1:0-10858 GCA_022817045.1 Psix sp. ZL-2020
ATTCAATTGAATTAATCATATTATTTTTAATTTATAAATAAGAAAGTTTATCTTCTTTTACAAATGAACGAAATTATTGAATATTTAACAATCAAATTGTTAAATTATTTTGTAATAATGCCACGTAAAAACTGATGAGCCATTTTTTCACATATTTTTTCCCCAATAAACGATACCTTATAATATATATAACAATTAATTTTGAACTTTTCGTTTGTGATTAACATTCATTTGATCAGGTAATTTATGTTATGGTTATTTTTGTGAATTTCGAATAATCTATCAATATTAGTAGTTTTGAAAACCATTTTATTTGTAGATTTATGATGAAAATGAACATTTTCAAGCGTTTTTTACCACTTTAAAAAAATTTAAGACGCATTTTTTATATGCAAATTTTGAACTCTGTAAAGTTCAAAATATAAGATAAATATAAAAATAAATATATATATAAATAAATAAATAATATAAAAATATAAGATATCCCATATATTTTTAAATATGTCACATATAAGCTTTACATACGTCCTGCATATAACTATAGTAATGAAATAACTTTATTAATTTATCTTTGTAATAGCGGATAAAAGAATAAATTAATTCAGTGTTTAAGAAAAACAACAATTATACATTTTATCTCTTTAACGATAAATTTCGAAATGCTGCATTGCTATGATGTATGAAATTTAAAAAAGGTAAAATTGTGTAATTAATTGCATTATTAAGCAATTATGTTTCGTATTGAACTTGCACTAAATTGATACTATCAAAATGTATTTATTTACATTTTGTACACTTAATAAATTGTTCCTTATAAGTCAATCTAAATCGTGATTTTAAATTTAAAAAAAGTGGTTGTGAATTTATTAATTTAAAATGAAGATCATTATAGATTTATGAAAAGTAATTATTACTTTTCAGTTAATAATTAAAAATTCCGGAAAGTGTTCAAAAATGGTCTAATGATGATAATGATGATGTTTAAAGAGCAAAAATGCTATTGCCGTATACGTACAGATGCTTATCTGAATAGTCTTTGCTTTATTTGATGAACATGTCTGCGGCCAATTATCCGATTGTGCAATTAAGTGACGTATTGTGATGAATGTAAAAAAACGGTTACAAAAGAAGGCAACTATTCAACCTAATCCGATCGTTGTGATGAATATGGCAAATTCAAATATGGATCATGTCAATAATATCCGACAAGCCATTTATCATCGTTGGCAAAAATTGTGCCAAAATTGCCAATGTCACTAGAGGATACTTTTAAACAACTGTTTGCAAAAATTTTACTGTAATTGTGACATGATAATATTAAAATATAAAATTAATTTTGGCCTTGCTAGGAAAAACAATTCTTGGAGATGGCACGTTCAACACAAATCCCCAGATTTACGAACAATTGTACACCATTCGTGCGTATCAAAACGAGACTAATTATCTTTTGGTACGTGATAAATCAACTGAAACCTATATTAGCATGTGGGGAGGTGTTGTTGATCTAATAAGTCTCGCTGTTGTTTTTTTGCATGTATGAATTATTCAAATAATTAAATATAGTTTATTAATTTTAAATATTAATGTCAGAATTTGTATTACTGTGCTTTCAATAAAGTGAACAGAAGACCGTTCTTCGATTTTCTTCTAGAATTAAACTTATTAAATGTAGGTTTTATCTCCGCTAATCATGGTATCCAAAAATTAAAAAATTTGAATTTTCCTTGTATCAAAATGGCACTTTTCAATGTGCATGAGTAAAACTTTTTTATAACATTTTATTATATTCTTTCGATTACAAAAAGAGAAATTATTTGCAGTGAATTTATATTATTTTTAATAGGTCAAACTTACATTGAATAAAAAGTCGAAAGTCTTCTATTTATAATCAAAGAGTCTTTATTTATTTATACTTAAAAAGCAGGAATATATAAGTTAAATATCATAAATTTTCATTTGTAGCACATATTTGCGAGTATTTATACACGAATGGCGGCAAATTTTTATTCACATATGATTATTTGCATTAATTTGTGACATATTTTTTACTCAGAATATATTCAGGTAAATTTAAAATACACTTTTTAATTGCATAATCTAATGAAAAAATAAATATCAATAGGTATTGACAATCACCTGCGGGCCAGCGCCGTTGAGTGCGTTTAAACTGTTCATCCTCATGGCTTGTGTGTAAGGCGGTGGAGCCGGTGTGACACCCGGTATGGCAGTGTGTGGGGCATGCCTCAGTTGTTCGGCAGCTGACATCCTGTCAAAAGATATTGCACAAAAATGACGCATTAGATTGATGACGAAAAAAAATCGAAATGTAATATCAAACCGGTACGATCAGGATGCGAGCATCCTGAAAATGTAATCCGATATATCAAATGGACGATGAAAAGTCACGAATTTCGTCAATTCGAGAAAAGACTTTTCAAAATGAATCCCATGTTTCTCTGTCATTGTTATTGCGACTGAAAGTTGTGTCGTGCACAATCTCTCTCGAGTTATTGTCAGCAGCTATAAGTTGTCACTCAATGCACAACTGATTTTTCCATTGATAAGTACAATAAATGATCATCCTTTTTTGATTATCAATTTATTTATATTTATTATATGGAATAGTAAAGTTTCCTTTCTATTTATAAAATGAAACTCCAAATAGTAAGCAAATTCTTTTGACTCATATTATAGATAGAATTGTAATAATTTGGAAGATGTTTTTTTATTGAATTATATTTGTACTAATAACCCTTTTATTATGAACTATAAATATAATTATTCATTTGCCTATAATATTTAATATTAGTTTTAATAATCATATTATATATCATCACATTCTCATAAATAAACTAATAATAAATAACGTGTATTTTTTAGATAATTTTATTGGAAGTTACAAATTTATTCATTAATTTTTGAAAACTAAATGACACAAAATGTATCTTACTCAGACATTTCTTTAGAATTATTTTAGTAAATAATAGATTTTTATCTTCGAATGTAAAAATAAGTTTTCTAAAAATGTCGATGTTCTAATAAACATCTAGTTTTGAATATTTAAAATTGTTTTTCCAATCGAAGTTTTAATTTTTAATTCATAAAAAGTTTTATCCGTTGAAATAATTTTCGCAATTAGTTAATTTAATTTATTTTTATAATTAAAAATATTCATTAAATTCGTCAATTTTTCGACCGGATTACTCATATGACTTAATATTATTAAGTTCGTAAATTTTCTAAATGAAAGACTTCTATTTTTATGTTGAATGTAATTTTAACACGCAATCTAATGTTAGATTCTGCGAGTCTCCCAATGTTTTTGCACCTTACATCTAACTTCGATTGTAACATGGGATATTGATTCAAATTCCAATCCAGCATAAATCGTCTACTATGAATTTAACTGCATATCTTGCACTGAATATAACATCAGAATCCGGATCAAACTTTTCGATATTATTTCCATTTTTACAGTATAAATACTCACACTCTTCGAAAATAGTTAACATATATAACACGATTCTAAGAATGAAGAGCAGTATTTTCCGGTAATATCGAGAATCACTTTTATAACTAGGCTCAGTTTAAAATTGTTCTAGTTACAAATATTGGATTTTGCCGATAAATCTGTCAGTCTTTTATAGTCGATCAAATCTTTTCAATCTGTTCTTTTAGAATTGATAAATCTTTAATCAACAAAAAATTCGATATTCTTGTATTCGATCAAATATTCATATCGAACAAAAACAACTAAACGTCGCTCGAAGTTCAAATAAGTGAAAATCACTTGCAGTAAGTGAATATTAACGTGGCATAAGTTATTTAGTTTATTAGAATTTCAGAAATTCATTTTATTACTAATGGTGAAATCTTTCTTATTAATTTTTCCAAACTTTTCAGTGGATTTCAATAAAAACTATCCTACTTGCTGAATTTCTATGTAAACTACAAAAAGTCGATTTTTTAGCTAGCATTTTTAAAGTTGAAGTCGAAGTGAACATCCATTTGATACTTAGAGACATTTTTCTCAGCGCAGCTAAAAGAATCGTCTGCAGCATTGCGTCTTAGATCTAACGTCAGATCTAACGAGTTCCATTTTAGACATAAAAGTTTGTACCTGAGATAGGGATTGCCGTACGTAGCCGAGAAGCGCGGATCTATGATAGGTGGCGTGGTTTGCGGCACGTTGGTTCCCAAGTTGGCGGAGCTCAATCCAATTTTCTTGGACGCGATTATCCCGCTGGATGGGATTCGGCTGAGGGATTCACGCGACGCTCCCACGCCCTGAGTCGTCGGTGGCATGTAGTCCCGCGTGTAGTCCACATATGGCACGTATCCGTTATTGTTACTTCCATCCTGTAAAGCACACACTCACACGTTATCCCTTTCAAATTTATCCCCATCACTTGTGGCGGATCGAGCGTCCTCGCAAAATTATCATTCCGACCACGATTCATATATTTTTGCAACCGTCAAAAAGCGTATCTGCTTATTTAACGTCTGTCATTTTTATGCGCCGTGTTCCTCGCGAATAATGTAGTTTCAACGAACGCAACTCGTTATTTTAATGCCATTTCCAGAACGTTTCACGCATTTATTCGCAAAGTTTATTTTAACGTCCAATAAAAGCCACATCCCACTTTTTATTAATTTGTTTGCTCGAATCATTTTTTAATCGTTATATTCGATTTAATGTAACACTGTGTAAATAAATGCGGATCGTTTCATCATGATAATATGGACTTCAATTTTTGGGTGTAGTTCGCGAAAAGATATGTCAAATTCTTTTTTTCACTTTTAGTTGTCTGTTGTGAATGATAGCAATAATCAGGTCGATGTGATCAGAATGAAGGCTTGTTTTTTAGGTTCAGATAAATGTTATTTGCGAATAAAATTGTCATATTATCATGTGACATGTATTGTGCAAATCATGACATATCACAAACATAATATTTGTCAATGTGAAAGACAGTTCTATATACTTCATATAATAGATATTAGTGGTTCTTGAAGTAAATGAAACATGTGGAAATTTAATGAAACGTAGGTCAACCAAACACAAATTTGCAAACTTTTTGTACTCAATTTGATCCAAGCGTGTTCGAAGTTTCACAAGTTTGTATTTATTTTGATTCATTCAAATCCTTGATGATATTTTCTGTTTACATTAATACTTTATTACAAGTTCCAGAAAATAAATGTGTTAGTAGTTTATCAGTTTTTAATAATATTTAATTAAGTTTGAAAATATAAAATAAGTCAAACTGAAAATAAAATAAAAGTGTAATAATGATAAAAGTTAAATGAGTAAGTGGAAAATAATATAAAAGCAGTAATGAAAAGTAAGATTTGTGATGAGAATTTAGGTACACTGAATGGTGAGAAAAGTTAGGATAGTTGGGGAAATAGCTAGTGTTGTTTAGTCGTTGATTGAAGAAAAGCTATAAGTTGTGGATTGAATAGGTGGAACTCACGTTGTTTTTGGGCGGAAACGAGGGTTCTGTGTAATCGGCACTGTAACGATAACCAAGTGGGTTAGGAACAGGCCCGGCGAGCGCGAGGGCGTTTACGCCTCTCGTACTTCCCTCTCCCTCGCTGTCCAGAGCGGTCACGCTCTCGGCGTTGCTGACGCTTGATCCCGCACGTATATCGGCTTTGACATCCGAGAGGTTGCTGCTCCGATCACTTTCTCGATACCGATCTGCGTTTGAGTCAGTCTCCTCTGTGACAGAACCATTTATAGACTTGTTATTTCCATTTTATCCCTTTGCAAAGTAACTTTTTTGTTTTACTACAATTTAGCTTCCTGATCAAAAATATATAAATAAATAAACAAATAATGAATTTTGATTTATTATTGTACCTTTAGAAGTGCTGACATCTAAACAATAGATTTATACAATCATAAAATGTACTTCTTTTATATTGCTCTATTGTAATAATGGTACAGGGGGTACTAGAAAATAATTGGAAAAGTGATCTATGAAAATTGTAAATGTAAATGAAGATTTTTGAAACTGCTGGAAAAAATTGAGAATGTTATAGCTATGTCTTGGATTATCAAAGAAACTTATTGTCTTGCTGAATATAAAACTTTTGTTTCTAATATAAATTTTAGGATTAATATTTTTATGGAATTTAAAAGTGATTAAATATGTTGTAACTGAATCGAATAAAAAATCTTTATTGGATCATGTTAAAAACATCATTCTTGACGTATTAACTTTTACGTTGTATTATTATTAAATATGTTCCACATATATACGTGTGTGGCATATTTCTTATTTTGTTCCACTTGAAATTCATTTTGCTGATATTTAAAATACACTACTAATCTATTTTAAGATTACAAAAGCAAACTTTTGAAAGCGTAAATACGTTTTCTTGAAAAAAGCTTGTCAAAAAACGTACGTCATTCTTTTGTGCTGGAAAAACTTCATTTGAAACATCTATTTTTGTTGTAAAGAAATTATGTAATAGTTGAATGTTATAATAAAATGAAACTATTAATTTCAAAGCCGATACTCGATAGTCCTTTCTATATATTTTAAATTATTTTATACAAAATGAATTTTCTCAATATAAAAAGTACAATAAGGACGAAGAAATAAAAATATTATGTGAATTAAAAAATAAAGTTGAATAAAAAGTTGCTTTTCAAAAAAGATCATTTTATTTCTCACATTATCATGTAATCGAGATCGAAATAAAAATGATCTAATTGGAAAGGTTATAGAAAAAAATGTTTTGAAAAAGAATGCAAAGATTGGCTTCCTGAATAGAGTTTGAATGATCGACATTTTGAAGAGGAAAAGGAGGAATTATTTAACTATTGATACAAAAGCAGACATGCATAATTAGTGGATATGTAATTATTAAAATAAGATAAGTTTCTTACGTATATCGTTGTCGTGAGCTTGGGTTGATCTTGGCCTTGGCTGCTTGATTCGCTCGCGACAGTGGAGAATGAGAAGCACGATGATCGCGACGAGAATCACGCAAACGACCAGTCCGCCAACGATAAGAATGAGCTGCCAATCGACTGGAATCAGCGCTAAGCGTTCACATCTGGTTAGAATTGATATCAGCCATGTCACATAGTTATTACGCCATTAGCTTTCGTCCGAGAATGCACTTAGCGTCACGTCATCCGATCCAACAAGACGAAACAAAGGCGCATACTTTTCCGGCTTATTCTTGCGAGCAAATGAATTCACGCGACCCGTCGATCAATTTGCCCGTCTGGGAGGTGACGCGTCATCTCTTAGTGGAGAAACAAAACGCGAAATCAAGCAAAATGAAAATTAATCACGGCAACCGCGATTGATAGGCTGCATCGACAAGTCACTCGTGCGAACGCACTTTTTTATGCCGCAAAACGGCTGCATGTTTTTTGAACTTCCCGGCTCGCAGAAACAATGGTCAAATAAATTGAGGAACAATGCTTATAATGCGTCCGACATAAATAGCCTTTATATTGCGGGCCGTGTCAATTGCTCCGGCGTTTGAATGATCGCGATTGTGCAAAGTATAAACTGGTTTAATCAACTAAATTCACTGTACACAATTGCGTTATTATTGCATTCAATCATTTGATACTGAAACTGATACAGTAAAATGAACGCGCAATTTTTCGTCCCCGATTTCCAACATGAAATTGTCATTGGTGACGTAAACAGCCACTTTAAGCTCTTTTTTATTAAACTCCGTTTTTCGCGGTCTTGTCTCGATACCAAAAAGAGTTATATTGAACGATAAATTATCAAATGCGAAAATATCAGCGTTAATAAAACATTTTGCGCAATATGTCTTGGAGTATTGAGACGGTTATAGCTGGGGCGAAAAGCGTTCAAGATATATCTGGCCCGGGCAAAGTGATTCCGAGGGATGCTTTTTTCCTTGCGGACAGATAACTCCGGAGAAAATTAAAAGCCAACATTTGGCGTAACGGAAATCAATTAAAGTTTCTCTTCCATCTGCATGAATTTCGCTTCAATTTTGTAGACTACGCGCCACTGGCGAATTTCAATCAACCAATTTAAATCCGTATTTAAAATATACAAAATAAAAAGTAACGCGGTTTCTCTGAAGCCGCCATGCTGGCCATTCTCCGCGAATTTTTTCTTATTCTTTCTCCGCCTCTACTATTGCCTTTTGCTTCATTTTTTCGCTCGCGCTCGATACGTCTCGATATGAAAATTTTGTGCAATAACTCATACTAAATAAGATTTCATTTAGATTCTCCGACAAAGTTAACAATTCAATTTGCAACTCGCGCGCAATTCTTGTTTGATACAAAGAAAATATTTTCGCTAGTTGCGGAAAAAAGTTCTCACGAAAATTACTTATAATGATTTGATCGTATCGAGAGATAATTGGAGAACATTTTTTGTCGCCCTTCCAGTTATTGTTATAACAAGTAATGTTTATTTTACTCAAGTTATACAATATTCCGAGTGGAAGAAAATTTATCGTAAAACAAACAGGAAATAATAGAACTTCTAAATTTAATACATTTTATACAAGTTCCCTTAAACCGATTTTGATTTCAAAGTAGAAATTACATCTTGATGATAAAGTTACTGTTAAATTTAAATATGATATTATTAATAATATGTAATACAAATATTTCCGAATAATTATTAACAGTATTGAGTGTATGGCCAATTACTTACATAATAGGCTTATAGAAATATTTATGAAACTTCTTTTTTTTCTAGAATTAATTTCGACAAAAATTTGTATCTTTAATTTTTAACATTATATCGAGTTTTTATATTCATATAAATACTTATCAATGTTTAGAGTAAATTTTACAAATGTATAAATTAGGAATTATTAGGAATCATTGATATTGTGGAAATATTTTTTTAGTTATCTCCAGTCTGTCCGTATTTCATTTACTTTCCCTTCTAAATTATGTAAATGATAATTAATCAAAGAATTCTCTATTAGAAATTGTTTGCGATTGCGATTCTGATTTCAGTTATTTTTTCATTGTTATTAAGTTTATTGCAATGTTGACTTAAATTATATATGAATTATTTCGAATGAATTATTTTCATTAGCTCGGATAAATTGAGTTTTGATTTGTTTAATAACGTATTTTCCAATTAGTTTAATAACTTTCTGTTGCTTCACAGAAACCAAAAAGTAAAAGCATTATTACTTTAAAAATGAAGATAAAATAGCAGTAAAATAATATAATTATACCATTTTTCTCAATCTTTATTTAGAGCAAATTATTCAGAGAAATTCATTCATATTTTTAAACATTGTGTAATTTCCTTCAACTTTTTTCTTCTATCAAACAAATTACATATTAAAAACAACGGTTTTTGTTATATGTTGAGCATGTATACATGTTCAACGAGCTCAAACAAATTCCGAAAATGAAATCAGTCTTGGCTACAATTTCATTTACAAACGTAAACAAAGAATTAAAATTAATTGCATACATTAGCATGTGCCAATTAAACTTCAGCTCACGCATAAATGTAAAAAGGCGTGAAACGAATTTACGTTCGCAGAAGGAACTCTCGGCGAGGAAATGAGACCTCGTTTCTCTGTCGGCTTTTTTTTATTCTCTCTCGACGCGCGAACAAACGCAACCTCGTCTAAACTTCCATTTCCGCTGCCAACTGTCCACCGCGTGCGACGATAAATAACACTCTCCTTCGGCGAAGAGTCGCTTTCTCGGTAATAGTGATCCGAACTTTTTCGATCGACGGACAAGCGTCGCGGGACGGTCGCGAAAACATAATTCATCGTCGCTTTGTGCCGCACGAAGGGGAATACTGTAATACCCGGTACGACGTAATGAAATGGTTTTCAATTATCTGCGGCGTCGAGCTCGCTAGCCAGAAAATATTGAAGCTTAAGCGAAATTAGCCTGTGAAAATATGTATGAAAAAGCGCGATTTCAAAGCGAAAAATCAAGGCGCCGAGTTACGTGACTTTAATTTTATATAAATGTATGCTAATGTAATTTTGCGCGCTCTCTTACAAGCCCGCCGATGTGAAAAGCCGGTCGCGTTTATAAATACTTATATTTTGGCCTAAAGAGACGTGGCTTATTTTATCGTAGTTCGATTATATTTAGATTTCGTATTGTTCTAGTTAGACAGTTATGATTTCGCAGCACTTGTCTATAGTGCCGAAGTTTAGCTCGTTAAACTTTCGAGATTAGTCATGTAATCTTCGTTTATTTAACAGAGAATTTAAAAATAAGAAACCGATGGCTGAAAACTGGTTTTGAAAAATACTTTTGATCGAATCATTTTTTATTAGCCATCAAATTACTATATAGTGATATATATTATTAATATTTAATAATATAGCTTCGACAGAAAAATTATTAATTTTGTCAAATTGATTCTATATATGATGGATACGATGGATATGAATTTTAATTGCCTCTATATCAAGTATTTTATTATCCATATGTAAAAGTTATAATTTTCGGAGAGATTAATTAATTATAATTTATTCAATCTTATTTTTTTTCTTTTATGAATATTTATCATAAATTAAACATCTGTCGAAGAACAAAGAAGTATTTTCATATTACATATTATAAATATACATTAGACAACGAATAGAGTGATAACTCAATTTAATTTTAATGTAGTAATTAATTGAATATATTGAATTGCAACATATTTATTAATAAATAGTATAACTGGTATACTCGCTAGTCGTAATTTGTTGAATCTCATACAAATTTAGTGAAACGAGCTGTATAAAATGAAAATTTGATTCAAGCATTTTCATTTATTTTAAGAGTTTGACAATACCATTTTTACATTAGTCTCATAATACAAATTTGATAGTTGTATTTATTGGATATCTCAAC
>JABFQD010005288.1:0-10858 GCA_022817045.1 Psix sp. ZL-2020
AAAATCATTTACTATTGTTAATATATTATTAATAAATCAATTGAAATTATACATATTTTACAATAATCAACTATAAACTTAAAATTTAATTTCTTAAAAATGTAGTTTAAATTATAAATTATTTATTTAAAATAAATAATATCAAATAATATTTTACATATTTTTTTAAAATTCGTAATTGTATTTAATACCAATGTTATTATAATTTTATTTTTATTCTTTTAAGACACAATTATTTTCTAATGTTTGTTAATTTTTGAAAATTATTTTATAATATTTATACAAAAAGCAGGATCAGAATTACGTCCCATATCATATTGCTATGATATGCATCACTGAAAATCAGGGGGTTAAAAATGTCTTCATATCCTGAGAACTCACAAGTTACAGAGTGAGCTTCATCGTTATATAGTACTCGGGTGTTCGAATGACCACTTGCGAGAAAGATGAATATTTTCAATGTATTAATCAGCGTATGAATAACCTTTTTTTTATTCTAGAAGAATTTAGATTTCTATAGTCAAATGTTCAATAAAATACAATTCTTGTTATTTCCCCTGTATGCATGCCATTAAATTCAATCATATTATATTCAAACTATCATTTTTTTATTTTCCATTAGACATTTTTTTCTCCATTTTAAAAGTATAAATTATATTCCATTGTGGTACAATGTATAAATATGTCAAAAATTTTAGCATTTTTTAAATTATGAATTAGTTTTTTAATCGAACAAAATAAAATTTCTCGTTTTTACTTATCATTAATTCTATTTTCTATCTTTTTTTATTTCATAAATTTACATACTTTTATCATATATTTTAATAAATGCTTTCGAAATTCTAATTGGACCTTTTTGAATCTTAAACTGATTCTCTACTTATATGTCTCTATTAAACTGATTTGTTTATAAATTTACAGGCAATTCCATATCCAGTAGAACATGCTGTGCCAATTCCAGTAAAACACCCTGTAGCCGTCCCAGTGCAACAACCATATCCAGTACCTATTAAGCACACGGTTCCGATTCCGGTGCCAGTTCCGGTTCCATATCCAGTTCATCATCATCATCCCTTCCACCATGGACATGGATTACACCCACATGGATTACATCCACATGGTATTGGTCATTTAGGATACGGGCATGGCCATCTTTATCCTTCTGGACCTTATGGTTACGGATATGGTCTTGGTCTGCATGGCCATGGATATGACCATTATGGATATGGACATGGATATGGCCATGGTCATGGATATGGCAACGCGTATGGTCATGGATACGGTTACCCACCATACCATCATGACCATCATCATCATGACCACATCCATAAAAAGAAACGTAGCAAAACTGACTGAATCCGTAATTAGAAATTAACATGTAGTCCCTCTTAGCTTTAGCGATTTTTTATGTTTAATATGTATATTCTTTGGTCAATGAAACTGTTTTATATGTGAATGTAACTGCTGACATGATTGATTTTAAGTTATACCATATGAAGTAATTAAATAAGCCAAACATTAGTTTATAATAACTGAATTATGATTGGAAACGATAAATTTCTTCCATTTTTACAAGATGAATAAACGGATATAATATAATATGTTTTTTGAATGACAATATTCTTGACTATATAAACATGTTATGAGTAAAAACTCTAAAGATTTTTATGTAGATAAAAAAAAGTTATGATTTGGCTAGTTTTGATCACTTATTGTAATCGTTAAATTTCCATAATTAAAAATATCCAAGTGGAGTTAAAAGATGCAATGCTACATAATCTTTATATAAGAGTTACTGCAGCCATAGAACAGTTAGCTATGGCGAGGCTTATATATATAATCATTTTGAACTGTGTATGTTAAAAATTAATTTCTCATATATAGAGGCTAATAATATTAATATAATTATATAAGACTGCTCTTCGATGTAAAATACTTTATAAATATATAAAAATAGATTTTCTAGTGTAAATTGTTAAATAAGATAATAAATTGTACATTATTTTTGGAAAATCGCATTTTTCATTTTCGATCAACTTTTCAATAAATAAAATATACATCAACAAATATACTAATATAAATAAGAAATAAATCAGTACATTATCCACAGTTGTGTCAGAAAATGAATTCCAGAATGATTTGTAAAAGTGTTCTATATTTTGTTCCTAGGCATTTTAAATAACATGTCAAAGAAAAGGATATAAGCTTAAAAATACATACATTCATACAATTTATTGTACAAATACGACGTAAAACACATAGCACCGTAAAAGGAAAAGTTCACACGAATTCGAAATATAAAATACATCCGGACTCTTCTACAAGAATATAAAAACCAGCAAAAAGTGGCCCTAAAAATTGCAAATGATACGGTTTTCTGAAACCGAATCAGATAAGCGAATTGGCGCTCGAAAAATATATTTTAACGCAACATAATTTGCATTTTGATTCTCAAAATTGTTTTTTCGTGCGCCGGATCGCACTATGACAAATGTCGCATCGCTCTTCCAACCGTCAACAATGCTATATATTTATTTACGAAATTACGTATGATAACTATTTCAGCATTCAATAAATTGATAAACAAAATTGTGATATTGTTACAATTGTTCTACCCTGAAAAGCGTATTTCAGGTTATATTATGCGTACAAAATTATACACGAGATAAGAATTAAGATCAGAGTTTCGATAAAGTGTATAGTGATTTGATGTTTCGATTTGAAAATAAGTGTTCTGACTTTTATTAAAAACATATTTAACCCTTAATCTCAAACACAATTAATTAAAAATGTCGCTTTTCAAAACTAAACGACGCTAAAACCATTTAATCGCTGTGCACTTTACCGCATTTCCATTTTGTAAATACCCCTAATACAAAATCTTAAAAAACATATCTTAAGAAATGAGCTTCGACTGGACCATTCATTGATCAATGATCAAAAGTTTCATAGTCGAGACTCGAATTTGCATCACATTTGATCGCACTTAGTCTTCTTATGTTTCCTGCGCGAATGAAAATATATCTGCATTATAAATAAATAAAAAATAAACAATCAAAAACATCTTTCTCTCTCTCTTCGACCGTAACTTCTGTACACTTAATTTGAGTATTTTATTATTTCTCCTATCATATTATTAGCGAAAAATCTTTTTACACACGCTCATTTCAAATCACTCATTACTACAAAACACGACAAATTTACAGATTTTAGCCGTATAGGCTCGCTCCCTATAAAAAAAAATATAACGAAAATATCATTATTGCGTTAAAGCATTTAGAATAAAGGGGCGAAAAAAGGAATTTTTACACAACAAATTGGCACGAAATGTTTGCGTAGCTACAGAAATCAAGAATTGATTATTGATTATAAATAAATTAGGATAGGCGACAAAAGTTGACGCAATAATAATAAATAAATTAGAAAAGCTATCGTGGCAGTGGGTTCAGTCTGTCGTTATGAGTCGCACACCTCGTCTATCTCGTCGATTATTAACATTGTGTTTTCCGTTGCGTCGAGAATTGTGCTCGAATCTTCCGTTTCCATTAGCGTGCAATGTTCGATGTTGAACTTTGACGAATTTAGATCTGACTCAAATAGTTCTGCGCTTGAATAATCTTCCACTTCTGTATTGTTTGCACTTTCAGCTAAAATTAATTTAAATCATTAAGAACGTTTTAATCATTATTTAAATTAAATTAATAAAGCAACATATGAAATATGGATTGTAAAAGAATTGTAATTGTTTTAAAATATCAAATACAACAAAAAAACAAGAAAAATATATTTATCTTAAAAAATTTCCATAGGATTGTATCATGAAATATAAATATTTGAAAATATATATATTAGTTATATTTTTTACTTAATATGAATAAGATAAATTTAAAATCAAATCTGTAACGTATTTTAAACAAATTTATTTATGAAAATATGAATAGTTTATTAAATTACTAAAAACAAAAAATCAAATTCCATAAAAATTGTAAAAATATTGATATTTAATTCTGTAAATTACTTGTTGATTGAATATCATAATTATCTGCTTCTGGGTCCAGAAATTCCTCGATTATCGTGGTGGAATTTTCGTTTTCATCATCATTACAAATCACGTTGTTCTCATAATTCAATTCTGATGAAATAATCCTGGGTTCGTCTCTGAATAGTTAAAAGCAATTATTAGTTATTAAATACCTACTGCAAATAACATGAATAAATATTTTTACATTTTTTAATTAATTGCATTCTCAAATAGTTATATCTTCGATATTGAAACAAATTTCGTCTATGTTTATTTATTTATAACTACAAAATTTAATTATTATATTACATTGAATATTGTAATTTAATTCATTTCTATAATTATTAAATAACCGTTATGATTTTTGAATATCATACAATTTTCTGATTTTATAGTATAGTTAAGTTTGTTTATTAAGCGTTAATTAATGTGTATATAAAAATATTAATTTTACTTACTCTTCTCGATTTTCATCTTGATTCAAGCATAATTCATCTTGCGAATTTTCGATTGAAGATATTGAATTTGTACTGTCATTACTTTTATCATGCGAAGAAAAATCCTCAGTTTGATCAACTAATGCAGCTTCGAAATTCACATCAAAATTAGTTGGTCCTTGATCTAAATGATTGATTGTTTTTTTTAACTCAGATGTTACATTTGATATTACATTATTTGCCTGAAATTTTAATTATTATCAGCTTCATACAAATGACTATTTTATTCAATATAATCGACAATAAAATAAATTTATAGACTTTATACCTTAGTGTGAACTGCAGTCGTTGTCATAAGAGAATTCGTCGCATTTTGTTCCCCATTGCAATTTGTAATTTGAGTCGTTCGATGTGGTACCAAAGTTATTGCATTCACATTTTGCTGATTTGCCAAGCGCAAATTTTTTCCACCAACTATAAATTTGCCTAAAACTTCCTGCAATAAATTAAGCGATTTTTATGAATAAATGCCAATGATTCGAAACTTAAGTTATTAATTAGTATATAAGTCATATACTTTTCCGCCATGAGATAAAGTAATTTCTCTTAGAGGAGCTTTTTGTAGCACGATAAAATTCCCTTTTTTTGCTAACTTTGCGCCTGCCTGAAAAATTGTAAATAAATATGAATTTAAAAAGCACTAATCTCTTAAATTTCACAATATTATCAAATTTATATGCAAAGTCTATAAAGCTAAATGAAATTTATATATTAGTTGCTAACTGTAACAAATTTGATATGTATAGATACCATTTTTGTAGGAAATTTGTTGAGTTTGAAAGACGGAAATTTGTTTCGTATAAAAGTAGGTGTTATTTTTGCGGCCTCAGTTGTTGGTGGCCCAGGACCACATGACGTAAAACACGAAGAATTCGTCGTTATTGTATGAGCAATATTTGCTATAAAATAAAATATATCTTATTTCTAAACAATATTCATAAATGAGAAAAAGTACGCAATTTCTATTCATTCTCGTAAAGTTTATAAACAAAGAAATTATGAAAAAAAAAATTAATATTTACTTTGTGGGACACATTTTTCAGTTGTGGATGTCATGATTTCAGTTGTCATAACCGGAGTTGGCTTTGCACGATGCATGTTGGAGTTCAGATCAGACTTCGAGATTTTTTGCACATTATTCGATATGGATATAAGTTTTATCGCTGTAAAAAACAGTTGAAACTTCAGATAAATTATGAAAGCATTATTGGTTAAAGCGTCATTCGTTTGAACTGTTTAAAGTAGTTTTAATTCATAGTCTCAGCATAATTATATTATTTGAATAAAAAATTCATTGTTTAGGTCAAAATGTGAATTCATTTAAATTATTTTTTTTTGTGCGTTTAAAAACTTGATAAAGAGTTATGGAGTGATCTCGATCAATAGCAACTTCATTGCAATACGAACCTTTATCAGCATTAATATTAATGTCTTTGACCTCCGTTTCAATGCCATTGTTACTCGGCACATTTTGAGCAGGTTTCGTTCTGATAGTCACAAGTTTATGTTCACTTTTCGGCAAACTGATAGGAACTGTTGAATTGGCTTTGCTTCGATGGATTTGAACCTTTGAATTATTACGCGCTACTGCTTGAGATACATTTTGAGCAGAAGCTAAAAAATACAATTATTTACGTTTTCGTATTCAATTAAAACTTACATTTCTAAAAAATAACAAAATGTTTCTTACCAGTTGTATTACTCATTGTAACAGGAATAACTGTCTGAACAATATTTTTTGTTGAGTTTGATACCTCAACCACTGGAGACGGGAGAACCAAAACCTGTAGAAAGGAAATATTTTGTTGATAATATAAAAGTTTAAAAAATATCAAAAAATACTATAATAATGAAACAAGTTTTTAAACTTGCGAATGTTATGCTGCATTTTACGTAAATAATTTTTGTGTATCTAATTATGTTAGTCTTATCTACAGATAAATAATTTTTTGTTCTCCATAGTCAATTGTACCTTATTAGGAGTTGGTGACGGTTGTATAGGAGTCTCAGTATTTGAAACAGTTATTTTATGTGATGCTTGCTTCTGTGTTTTTTCATCATTATTGAAGCTCTGCAAGTAACGAAGAAAATAAATATAATAACATTAACATTCAACAATTCTAGTTACATTCATATTACGAAAGTGAAATTTCTTTACCTCCGTGAAAGTCCTTTTTCTTTTTCTAGTTTCCATAAATTTAACATTTGTACAATCTGGCTTTACTGCAGGTTGAGTTTCTAGAATAAAAAATCGTAAGTAACATAAATTTCGTTTATTCAACTATCAAGTAAAAAACTAAGATTTAGTTTGAATTTTACTAAAAAAGACAATATAATAAATATAAATTCTTTTTAATAAATAAATTATTAAAAAGAATCAAAAATAAGATCTTACATATTTTAATTTAACATATTTTACACATTTTTTTACAAAGTAAAAAAAGAGAATCTATAAAAATATTAATTTATAATTAATTACTTGTTTGCATTTTTTTTCTACAAAATTACATAATTTTCTCAATTGCATTTAAAATATGAATATAATCAATTTGATTTGATGAAGCTTTATTCATTATAAATTACCTGTGTCTTCTACTGATTTCTTAGTAGTGCGAGATTCTTTTTCATTCGCTATAGCAGTGACTATGGACAAACTATTAGCCAATGTTGTGAACGCGTTATGGGCCTTCAGTCTTGGTAACAAAGATATCGTTCGGCGGCCTTCGATGGCCCAGTCTGTGCCAGTGTTCGGTCCATTTAATCTTAAAAAACATCCAAATTAATTTGCAATACTTTTTTATTCACTAAAAATGAAGTAGATAATTGTACAATTATAATTCACACAAGTCAAAGGTTCATTCATTATAAAAATAAAAGTGGAATATTTATTTAAAACAGTTATATAAAACTACAGTACTTTTCCACGACTGGATTATAATTCATTCTATATTTTTGTTCAAGTGAAAAAAAGATGATTGAATAAAGTAATTACAGAAAACTTACTGTTCAGCAATAGCTGTTAATTTGTCATCATTGACCGCTCGACGTATTTCTGCGCGATGTCGCTCATTCGAGATGTGTAAAACACTCGCGAGCTCCTGCAACAACTTTTTTTTATCCACCGTGAACGGTCCTTGGGCGCGAAGAACAGATACCATATTCGCGTAAGCGTCCAATTCTGAAACCCAAAGTAACTGATAATTACTTGTCAAAATTATCTTTCCATCTCAAAAACTCCCTTTTGATTTATTAATTATTAACCCTCCAACAAAAAAATGAACATTTTCACAATTTTATACTCAAAATCGCACTTGAGAAAAAAAAATAAAAAAATAGAAAGGGCTTGTTTTTGTAACTATTTTATGTTAGTTTTTGAAATAAATTTTGAGGTTAGATAGGCTTTTTTGAATGTACAAAATATAAAGAATGTTAGGAAAATTATATAAGGATGTATGAGAGGGAGGTAGTGCATTTTTTCAAAGAAGAAACAAATTGTCAGAGACATAACCTTACCGAGGCATCGCAAACATTTGCGACAATCATCGCGAGACATTTCCAGCCGCGGCAACATGCTTACGCGCTCCTACACGCCGTTTCCAGAGATGACACGCTAGTTGCGATGGATCCACGCGAAAAATTCGCGCGGATTACATTTCCTGGCTTTCTGTGTTGACAGCGCGTATAAACTATTGATGCGCGAAGTTGATCGCGAATCAGGCTTCGCGCAGCTACGCGACGTTGCCAAAGTTAGATTACATTAGAGGCCCCTTTTAATTTCTCGTGAGGTCAATTTTTAATTGGTTTACTTTTGAATTAAAAGTACATTTCATTAGTCTAAATAATTGGAAGACATCTTATGTGATCTTAATATTTTAAATCTAATCATTTTTGCGAAAGAAAATATCGAAGTTAAATAATTGAGCGAATAAAATGAGGTTTAAATAAGAATTTAATTTATACAAATAAATGAGTTATTTGAGATAATTAAAGGACAGATATTTTTTAAAGTGAATAATAGAATGTATATTCATGATAAATATAAATGTTTAATTTATTCATAAATTTCCATTTCAAAATTCATGATAAATTGTAGATTCAATTATTAGTTTAAACAATGTTTGAATTAATTTTTAATGTACTCAAGAGGATCTGCAGAAATAAGTTACAAAAATACTTTCGTAAATGCATGAAATTTTGATTCATATTCATTTTATTATTTTCTTAATTTTCTATGATAGTGACGAAAAGAACAAAATACATTTGCTATGTAGAATAATCAACAAAAGTAGATTTATAATGAAAAAGGGGATCTTTTTATCTGATAGACAAATGAATTCCCAACTTGATGAAGTGAAAATAGTTGAATTAAGAATTTGACATTTATCCGTGGAATATAAAAATTACTTTATTGTACTTATTTTGTTCTTTATATAATAATTTCAGTTTAATTAATAAGGACGAGGAGGAGGTCCACCACGCATGATTCCTTGTGGAGGTCCTCTCATCGGAGGTCCCATTGGAGGTCCGCCTCTGCTCATTGGTGGCATACCTGGAGGCATTCCTGAAAATTAAAATATAACATTTTAATTAATACAATACAAATTGTGAATTAATCATATATTATATATTTACAATTTTTAATAAAAACATATACTTTTTACAATATTTTTGCAATTAAAAAATAAAATAACTGTTTAGTAGTTATTTAGTTATGCTGTATGAAAATACTCATTTTGCAAGGCCTTTAAATTAGATAAATAATGTTTATAAAATTAGAATTTTATTTCAATGTTATCATTATAATCGTATTTTATTGTATCTTCTTAAATATATTTATACTGACCCATCATGCCAGGTGGTGGGCCCATCATTCCTGGTGGAGGACCACCGACAGGCATACGTGGAGGTGCTCCTGGATGCATTTGAGGTGGTGCAGATACCTGACCACTACTCGCTGGAGTCATAATTTGTTGCGAAGGTCCACCAACGCCTCGAACTGGTCCTTGAAGTCCTGCTGGAACACCAGTCACGTTTGCAGGCATACCTCGTCCAGCTGCACGACTCATGCCTGGACCAGGTGCAGCTCCAGGTATTGGCACCCTGGGGAGACCTTCCTCTGGAGGTGGTGGACCTTCTACTGTTAACGAGACAATATTCTCACCACGCAGAAGCACGAAACCAAGCACTCTTTTTTCTTCTTTCTCAGGCTGTTTCGTGTTCTTTGGCTTGATTCTGCGAAACTCCTCGCAATCCCCGAGAATAAGATTCATGTGTTTATCAAATGCTTTGAATGTTCCAATAAATGTGCGTGAATCTTGTAGGATTATACGCACCCTGTAATTAATGTGCTGCAGCATCTTGTTGTTTTTTCCAATCATCTAAAAAATTAATTAAAACTTTGTCATAATTCCTTTATTTAATATCAAATTTTTCTTTTAGATTAAAATCGATAATTAATTTCTTTGCAAAGTACGGTAAAATATTCTCGTTTATTAAAAATGACCATTTGTATTGAATGATGATTAATGAAATAACAATAAAAAACGAAAATTCTTTGTTAGTTTTAAAAAAAAATAGTAGTAATAATACAAAATAAATAGTCAAAATAAAAATTTAATGTTTTACTGTGTTTAAATGTTAATCATTAAATAAAGAATTAATATTCAGTCTGAAAACTGATTCTCAGTTTTTTCTCATACTTAAATTGGATGTATTAACTTTAAATACTCCGTTTGATTATTACCGTAAACGCAAAATTTGAGGTTAGAAATACTGTCGGTCATTGTTGTATTACTGAAGTTCGATAAATTAAGACAAATTTATGGTATAATATATTATATTAAATTAAAAATTTATACTTAATAATCATAAAATTAGAATTTTCAAAAAAATTACCTTGGCTAGTTGATTAAATAGCCCAAACAAGAGAAAAACAACGGGCCGGTAAAACCAAACCCAAATACAATACACGAGACTTTATTACGATGCCATCTACCAGATAAACATGTTAGTAGGATAACCTAGCTTGAGCTTGTTTAAGCATTTTGCAGTTTTACCAACTGAAAGAACAAAATGTTTGAATGAAATACTTTCACGCTAATTTAAATAAAACAACAAATTATTTAAACTAAAATTTTATGACTATACCAATATCAATTTCAAATATAATTTTATATTAACAAAGAAAAGGGAATTCAGTTTAGTGAATCTTTTATCAATACTAAAGAATGTTTAAAAACGCTATTATATGCTTTATTAAATATATTATTATTATTATTATTATTATAAAAAAAATATAATGTTAATAAAAGAGTAAAATAATATAAATTTATTTTTTCTT
>JABFQD010005289.1:0-10858 GCA_022817045.1 Psix sp. ZL-2020
GTATTTTTTTCATTTAAATAAATTTCCATTTTATTTCTTCAACTTTTGCGCTATTCTCGTCACTAATCCAGAAATAATTGTATTTTATCGAATAGCTTTATGATAAAATAATTACAATTAACATTAAATTCAACTATCATATGATGAATATTAACAACATTTAAGTGCATAACACTTACTCCGTAATGTTACATTTGTCCAGATTGATTATCTGACTTTTAACTCTTTATCTCGTTTCAGAATCATTGAAACAGAAGTGAAAGAACGAAATTGTTAAGGGAACTATGTACATAGTTATGCTAACTACATCATAAGTTAAAAAAAGTACTTTGTATAATGTAACATTGCTAGCTTAAAAGATCGCTATTTTTATCGCCACACAATTTAATTTCGTTCTTTTTTTATACATATTACCTTGTAAGATGAAGATTTCTAAATTACAAAAAGAAATTTAAAATTAGCAAATTCTCTGAAAATTAAAATATAATATTGATTAAACATTGTTATTTGACATAATGGATACGTTGACAAGAGAAGTGTACAAAAAACTTAATTTGATTTTCACATATATTTCAAACACAAAACAGACATTTCTATATTGAAATAAGTACGTTTTCTCTTCAACGCAAAATATCGTATTCAACACAAACAATTTTGCACAAAACAATATTATCAAAATCTTCACTTTTTACAAAAACGAGTGTGTGAGTTCTAAGAATTTGTACAAAACCGTAAAAATAATAATTAAATTTATATCATTTATTATAATTATATAATCATAATTATCGATATAAAAGTAAAGAACAAATATTTAATTCATTTATTTAATTAAAAATTCGTTCATAATAATTATATAAAATGTATATATTGCATGAAGTAACTTTTAAAAGATAAATCTATAATAAATTTATTCGCTGTTTTTTTCGCTGTCTGCTTATATTTTTATACTTTAATATGCAATAAAACTATTGTTCTTTTATATTGTACAATAAATTCAAAACAATATTAAATGCGAATTCAATAAGTACTATTGAAATTGACGAACAAAATGTATATTTTATCATTTATAAAACATGAATTTATTATTGTTACAATCATATTATAAACACAAATCGAATATTATTTTTATTCAAATACAATGAAACACAGTCGAATTAAGTAATGAAAGTATGCAGAATTTTTGAATATATAGATGTATAAAAGATTGTCGTAAAATTAAAGAAATGTTAATCGAACAATTTTTTGTGGTTAACAGTTAAAATTAGCGGTTAATGTCAAATCTTGTATCACATTGATTTAATTTCATTAACCCTAATATAGAATTAATGCTTCAATCTGAATACTTAATAAACAATTTTTAATATTCAGAAAATGATCTTTCAGCTTGCGTTTCATCAGGGTAAATGAACCACTCATCGTATCAAAATTAGGTCGCAGTATACCAACGAAGCGGAAGCTTGAAAAAGACTTGGTCTCTTCCGCGGTCGATAAGGCCGTTGTTCCTTGAATAACGTAATTTTTCTCGTCCCTTCATGTTGGACCGTATGTCACGATATGAAACATATTATCAAAACCGAAAACAAAACGAAATAACGCCTGTCTCATCCTTTTATGAATCTGAACTTAAACCATATTATAGAAATACAATTCATTTGTAAAACACACTGCCAAAAGTTGTTTTCCAATTTTTCGTAAAGATAGCGTCGCGCGAAGCCAAGGGTGTAGATTGTTCAGCATTTACAGCATTAACTCTGCCCCTCCCCTATTTGCTGATTTCGACCAATAAAGAATTTCTCAAAAAATTCATTCAGATGCAAAATTTGCGGCTTTGCTGATCTACGCGAAACGAATAAAAAGTGAATTGGAGGCTCCTTGAATACGCGCGTCAATTATTAACGAACCGCTTAGCTCGCAATCTACTTACTTTATGTCATGCGTGATGAAAAAATACAGTTTGCACAGAGCAATCTGCTCTTACTGTGTTCCTTTTGAATACAACACTTGCCATTGTCTCGTCTTAATTTCGTTTGAAAATTCATTCGAAAATTAAACATTCCATTTCCGATCATGGGGTGTTAATCCCGACAGTCGCAGTGAAACTCCGTTGTCATGCAAATGAGGAATGTTTGCTGGAAGAACTGAGGACGGTAAAAATTCTCATTAAATCGCTCGATTACCCGCGAATGGGCTGAATGAAGACTGATTAGAAGTAAGTAAGAAATGCAAATCCCGATGGTTCAATTCTATCAGACAATAATCCAAAGACAAACATTTTCCTTTGATACACTCTGGAAAGACAGAAATTATTTATGTGCACCCGCAATCAAAATCAGGTCGACTGTTCATTGCCTCTGGCGATTCCGATCACATTGAGAGATAAATTGTACATTGCTGATACGAATCGTATTTTTGTTCAATTGCGTTGGGATTACTTATTGAATTTTATTGATATTTTTGAATTAAGAATACAATGTTATTTATAAATTAGTTATTCATTGAAGGCTGTTTTACAGGAACTAAGTGTTACAGGCTGGCGTGAGTTATTTTCATTTTCAAGACACCGTGCGTGTATAAACATGCATTCTGCTGTCTGACTATAAAGCCGAACTACTACTAGTCAGATGTCAGCTGACAGACGATATCGACTCAACCGCTACAACCAGTCAGACGTCATTCCAACATCGTACATCCCTCTAACGAGAACGCGTCTGTTCGGTTCTGGAAATGCTTTCTACCGACAAACGAACACGAAGCAGTCCATTGTCGAAATTAGAACGTTGACACTAATCGTGTAAAACAAGACTATTAAGATGCACTATCTTCTTGACTCAACAGTAAGATAAAGCGTGCCTCACAAATCATCTTTTCATTTTTATCGTTTCAAGTTTTGCATTATGTTACATTATAATTAAATTTCGTAACTCTTGAAGGTGTTATTATTCAACTTTCTTCACATTTTGAGATTAACCGTACATTTGTGTATGTAAAGTATAATACATATTACTGAGAAAAGGCACTGCAAGTCAAATACAATGTGTTAGAAAATAATAGTAAAAACAGTGTATATATTAGAGGAAATTGTATAATTTATCAACATAAAATTTCACATTTATACATGGAAAAGTAAATAACTTCAACATCTTTATTCTTATGAAATCTTTAAATATTTAATGTTTCATAACTAATGGTTCTTTTCATCTCTAAGTAACTATCATTTAACAAAGTTAAGTTGAGTATGATGTTTCATTATTTTGACGCAATTATGAATTCGCTTGACTTATTTTGTTTCTTATGATCGTAAATAAACTGTGATTTACAGACATTTCTAGAAAGTCTAAGGTTCATATTATAACATAGTTATTTAACAAATTAGAAATTACCTTCTCATAGAACTCCATTTTACGATAAAACTTATATTTGAAACAACGTAGATCCAACTTTGATTTTATGTTGAATTAATGATTGTATCAACTCGTAGTTTAACTTAGCAAAATGTTACATTAACATTCATCAATCAAAATATTTGGAACAACTTTATGAAAGACTCTAATAAAATATATCTGTCTGATCAAATTTTAATACAGTAATTTTAGAACACATATCCTACATAGTAATCCTACATAGTCTTAAAAAATAACATAATCCATCTATGTATAGTCTATTATGAAGACATTACTGTAAAACTGAATTAGTGTTTAGTCATGAAATTTGATTAAACTTGAAATACAATCTGATTCAATTTTAATTCAATCTAATTCAAGTTACTAATGTTGATTCAATGTTTATGCATGTTGGAACCAATGTTATGTCTTTCTACTTACGTTGATTCAACATGTTTTACAACGTTCAAAAAATGTTGGAAACATTTTTTTAAAGTTGAAAAAGTCTTGCTTGACTGTAGAATTACAATTACTTATGTTTTAACGAAAAATTAAGAGTTGAAATAATGTTGACCTAAAGTTGACAAACTCGTAATTTAATTTTTAAATTAGTTATTATGTTTCAACGATGATTTAAAAGTTGAAAAGCAAATAAATACCTACTTAGATTCTAAATATTAAAAAAAAACTAATCGCTTAATTTAATCCATAAATAACCTATATATAACAAACAAAAATCAAAGTTTCCCACTCTAATAAAAATCGTTGACAACGATGACAACATTATTTCAAAGTTAAATTTTCTTCGACCCTAAAATTACAATTCAGCTAAAACTGAACAGTTGAAATAATATTGACTTGAAGTAATAATAAAAATTCGTTAACTTATAAATATTAATAAATTGATGTTAATAAATTTTATAAGTCTTTTTATCTTTTGAATCAATGACGAATTGGTCATTAAATTCAATATACTATGGATCAAACTAACTACTACATTCAACCAAAAACATTATTCTTAACGAACTATAATTTAACAATTATACTTCACTATACTTTAACTATTACAAACTGTATATTATACAGTGCTCGCATTAAGTTTGATTGAAATTACATTACTAGCACAACGTTCAGTTAAATATAAATGGCAGTACATTTTATTCAGCATATTGAAATAATTAATTGCACATTTTTTCGTGAAGAGTCACTTCAAAAAATGAACATTCCCTTTTAATTAAAATGGAATGATAAAAGATTGTTAAAAAATTTAAATTGAAATCATGTGCAAAGTGGCTCTTACGTATACGAGATTATGAATCATAGACAGAGATAGACAATGCTAAGTACATTAAATTACTCAAAAATAAGTTTTTAACGCAGCTACCATAATCGCCTGTTGAGGTGCCAGGCTAAATTGAATCGTCACTTATTCAAAGCAGAATGTATTAATATCATCACAAAATAAAAACTATTGAATTTCGATTTAGAAAGCATTTTCTCACGAATAAAAGCCACTTCGTTAAATTGATTTATTTCTCCTCAAGCAAATATAAATGTTATTTTTAAAATGACGTTTCGCTTCGTCCGCGCAACATTGTCGAATGGCAACACACTGTATGTCAGAACAATTTTCTCAGACCGACGTAACTCAGCTTCTTATAATTTAAATTAATGGTTATAGGATGTTAGATATAGCTTGACTATGTAATTGTTTAAGGAAAAAGATTCACTAGCGTGTTGCGAGCACCATGCGAAAGGATACGCGCACACGCGCAATTTCTCCCTCACGAGGGCTATAAATTCAACGATCTTAGATCTAGCGCGTTGCTTCGGTGTATAATTACTATGAAACTTTAGTATGTATGCCAGGATTACCGACATGCGCTGTAAACTCAAAAATTGTTGAAAATTAATCTCAAACCATCTGTGACCCGGATGATAAACATTTTTTAGTCACCCCATTAATTTGGTCTAATTAAGTTTAGTCGTAACCACAGGAAAGCAGCAATTATTCCAAGTTTTAATTCGCCGTAAAAACGTGCGTGCCGTGTGTTTGTTAATGCATGCCTGAATCGACTAATCCAATTAAACATAAACATTCTCGTTAAAATCATAATTGATATCGAATTGAATTCAATGATAACAACAAACGATTTTCTCAAAATGGGGCAATACAAATTGTATCATTTAATAAAACTATACTTAATTTTATTTCGCATTTCGTTCGTTCGAATAACGAATTCATTTTGGATAATAAAAATCATTCCAAGCAACTTTGTATTCTGCCAACGTAGGCCTCCCAAGTGGAGAACAAATTTGGTAAAACGTTTATCGGTTTTTCATTTAGTTAAGCAAAAATTAATCTATCTCGGCTGCATAAATTGGGCTTATTACGCTTGCATGTGTGAAAACCTTAGCAGTTTAATAAATAAATAATCAAGGCGAAATTTAATTCGGTTGTGGATGATATATTTATTGAAGATCGGCGATGCACAATCTCTGTCTATAATACACGTTGATTTAACGCATTTACTAATACAAAACAATAGATCCCGCCACAATATACGCAAGCACAATACAATGAGCGGCGCGGTTTCGTTGGCTCTTGCACTGTGTAATTTGGCGAAGGCTGTTACAAGATATATGACATAAATCACACATATAATACCACCCTCTCGTACTACATGATTCACGAGACATTTTAAATTCCGTTTTTATTTGCAAATTTGTTCTTGTTTCAAACAAAAGTGTTTTCAGTTGAGATGGTTCATAAGTAATCCTTGAAACAATAAAAAAAGATACAAAATCATAACAGTATTTTTAAGCAATTTTTTTACATTGTGAAAAAATCATTAATTTTTCTATTTTCGTTGCATTTTTCATCGACTGATTAAATCATTAGATCTTTTAAATTATATATTGAAGTTTAATTTTTACCAGTTGAAAAATATTGATTATAACTGTGAAATTATAAGTCAAACCAAATTAAAGTTAAATATAGGTAAATAGCTAAATAAAGAAATAACAGTGTAAATCGAAATCTCTTTTAAATATTAAGAATAAGAATTTACTCATTTTTTATGAATAATTTTTAGACGCAATTTCAACTTTTCACTTGCGAAGAAATTTAAAAGTTCAAATTCATTGATCAATAAAAGAAGTTTTCTTTTATTATTCCTGTTATAAATCCAATTTCCATAATATCATTCATCCAATATTATACACTTATGACTCGGCAATGAAAACTTTAAAAATAACAAAACGCTCTATGGAAAATAGAATAAACTATATATTTCGCCTTATAATTGAATAAAAAATATTTTGTTGTAAACAATCAGACCTTTTCGTCAAAAAACTACATCGAAATTCAATTCAACTGAAACTATTTCCATAATCGTTTTTAAAAGTATCATAGTATTTGACTTTCTTTTTTCACTAAAATCTCATCACGTTTTGCACGTAAAACCACGGTATTATTTTTGAGGGATATATAACATTTATTCCCGTGAGAGCAACATAGATTCAACCGATTCAATTCTTTTTTGTATCGAGAAACAAAGTATCCACATAACCACACCTGACCGATTTCTTAAATGATTCGCATAATGCATCCTAGATCTTCGATATTTAGTATCACACCTTGACATTCTTTCCCATATAAGCCCTGACAAAATCAAAAACATCTAAACAAAAAATTAACCTTTAAATACACTACATTGATTCTTACTACATTTTGTCCGCAGCGATCAAAAGTCAATGTGTATTCAATTATGTGTGAAACAATAATTGAATGTATGAAACACTAAATGTAGATATTTGAAAAAATCTGGGAAAATTATAGGAACATATAAAAAGTAAATATATAAAATGTATATGTAAATTAAATGAAATTCACTGAATTTTACTACTCTTCCTTAAAAATCCAATTAAAAAAAATTTATGCTCATCTTTCAACAGTAAAATTTGAACCATTTGAATTTTAATTATCACAATAAATCTAAAAGCAATTCTTTTGTTTTTTGCAGACATTATTTGAATTTAAGGCGGACGTAAATTTTGCCCATCTGAGTCACGACAATTAAATCCTCTTATGTCAAGTTAATGAGCGACAATAATCGTTTTAGACTTAATTTCACACCTTCAGTAACCAGGAATTTCCGAACAGTATTCAACCTGAGTAACCGATGGGGCCAATATTTCAAGTCTAACTCATTGGTATACCACAGGTTTTTTTATTTTTCAGATAGAGTATTATGTGGATCTTCTAGAATTTAATTCTATAAATGCTGCAGAATAATCTTCGATGACAGGTTTAACTACAAGTCTGTCTATTTTCCCGCAATTACAAGGCGTTCAATTCTTAGCAAATTAGACTGTTGATGTACCATTTTTTAGGTATATAAGTGTACAAATGTCGATACGTAGCATATCAATTTTTTATCAACACGTTATTTCTAATCATTTCTAGGAATTGATTTAGTATTACAAATATTACGTTGAAAAAACGTTAAAAAATACGTATGACTATAACGTCACAACAACGTTATAGTAAGACTTCCAAACCTTTTGGTAACACAAAAATATTCACTTAAAAAGAAATTAACGCAGTGATACTACAAAATTTGTGTTTAAAAATGTTTTTAAGGTAACGTTTCATAAACCTATTAGTAATCCAAAATAAACGTTCCAGTAATGTTAACTCGACGTTTAAAGACACTACATGAATATTTAAGAAACACTAAAATTAACGCTTTAGAAATCTATTACGAATGTGTCCTGATTCTGAAATTTTACAATAAATCAATATACTGATAGATTCATATATTATTTAAATTTTTAAATAACGTTAATTAAACGTTCAAGTACTGAAAAACTGCCTCACTGATTCAATATCACAACCCTTGTTTAATATTACGTAATATTAGATTAATTCTTACACAATGTTTCACTTTATAAACATTTTTATGTTGAAACGTTTTTTTTTGGTTAAAGGAACGCTATTAGAACGTCCTAAGAAATATGTCTACATAATGTTTTTTGTTTGTAATTTTTCAAGTTACCTTTACAAACTCTGAAAATTTCAAAAGAAGATAAAACATAATTATTAGTATTTTTGAAAAAACTTTCAAATGAAACGTACGTATAAATTTTCAACTTGTTGCTTTTATACAACAATACACGTAGCCCATGCATCCTCAACAAAACCACTATCTACAACATATCAAAATAGTACGTTACGCCTCAAGGAAATAACTATATAATTTTAAGTTGGTATCCCTCGCTTTCGGCATTAACGCCAACTTCAAAGTAGTCATTTACGAGTCACGTATGCTGATAACCTGGAGAGCTACCAACAGATCATGTATTTGCGATACGTGAAGTAATATTTTACCTCAGAAAAGTGGTTGAAATTTATTTCAACGTAAAAGCAAACATCCTTTCATGTCTTTACAACGTTCTCAAAACTTATTTTGAAGAAACCACGCTTTTAATTTTTTTTCCAAATGTCAAAGTCGCTATTTATAAATTAACTTTCAAATTTGGCGTCATGTTGTTAAGTTGAAACATTTAACTTCAACTTAATTGAAATGCAAGACCAAGAAAATCAATCGATCGATCGGTAGCTTGTACGAACCTATAAATTCAGTGACAATTCAAATCGGTCTTATCGTTTACTCAGGTAATGACTGACCAGAGATTGGCGTGGTCGAATTACCCAGCTGTTCAATCGCACGGAGATGCTTCGTGTTGAATCCAGAGAAGCACACATGACCTATATATCCTGGTCTGTTTTACAAGAATTTCAAAACACGGGAAAAGAGAAGAAATAAACGACAGAGACAAGGTGCAGATAAATGATGGGTTACAAGTTTGTCGTCGGACATCAGTTATTTTAAAATGTTTGAGCAAATCTGCTCTCTCTTCGTCTCATAAGTTACGCTTCTGGCGTCCTCCTCCTACTACTTAATGGAATTCTTTCTAAAAGCACATGTTGAATAACTTTGCGGCGTAACTGTTTCCGAATTGAAACCTCATAAAAATATTTTACATTACATTACATTAATTTCTAGGCTGTCATTAACTTTTGACTTTTTCAATTTTATTTGACTTCAAAATTTTCCTTTTTGAAAAACATCGTTTTTTAGTTTACTGTAATTAAAATGAAAATTTAACATTATTTGACTTACAACGTGTACGAATAATTAATAAAAATTAATTTTTATCTTTTTCGTTTTGTTGTGAGTTTTAAAAATTTTCATATTAAAATATTCGAGCATTATATAAATTCGTTGACAAAACATAATTTCAACCAATAAGATATCGTTTTATGTTATAATAATATATAAAGATTTTCTGCATGGTGGAAATCACAATATTTCCATACCTTTGAGAATATAAATGATTTCAATGTTAAAATATAAATTTTTGCGTTAAAAGTTATCTTGTTTCTCTGATTATTCCTTGCTTCAATTCTAGTTTAAGCACGATAAAGAATATTCTTTTTAATCGGTGTAATTTAATTTTAATAAAGTTTATGAGTTACGATGTTTTTCACTCAAAACATTTATAATTTAATTTCTTTATCTGTTTGTTAGCATTTGTTATTTTAATTCTATATTATTCAATTTGACATTAATTTTGCTTTGTCTTATATTTAATATTAAAATAATTGCACAGGAAACTTTAATTTATGTGCTATGGCGTAAGGAATATAATGCTTCTTAAGATATTACAATAAATACAACGCATAGTATATTCATTAGCACACATCAGTTACAATTCTGAAACTGTTTATATATATATATTACATGTCTAAGAGTATATTGCTTGTGAGAATGTCTCACCTTCTCGCGCTGAATATGCTTCGGCATCTTCAATGCTCCATATAACATTAACGTTTTAGTTACACGTACAAATTTATCGCATACAATTCATAATGGAAAATGTCAATAATTTTTAATAAATAGTTTTTATTTTCTCAAAAATTTATTTATTTAAATATCATACAAAATAAATTTATTATTCTTTATAGAGTATACATGGGTCTAAAAGACCCGAACAGAAAATGTAAAAATGAGATATCCATAAATAAGACAAAGACAACGAATTTCACAATATTTCAAAGAGTCAATTATTTTCATGATATATACATACAAACTGATAGTTAATACACATATAAAAAGGTTTGTATAAAAATTATGTAAAGATGATTTGTTATTTGGATTCATTATTTTTCATTTTAATCTCATCAGTATGAAAAGGTAGATAATTGGACTTTTTAAATATAATATGAATTTTCATTGATTTATATAAAAATTTGTGTTTAGATATATCTTATATTTTTACATTAACCCTCTTTTAGAGTTCACATAAACCCATCTTTGTCTTACATGTGAATTCGCTATAGTGTCATTCTCTTTCGGAGTTTATCAGACCATAAATATCATTGAAGAGTTAATATCAGATCAATTTTTCTA
>JABFQD010005290.1:0-10857 GCA_022817045.1 Psix sp. ZL-2020
CTGTCATAAGAGTATAAAAATATATTTTTTATATATTATACATAATTTTCGTAAGTGTTATTATTGCTTCTCATATATATATATATATAATAAAAGTCTGAAGAAATTTAACTGATTATTTTCCAACAAATACGTTATATATACTATCAAAATGAGTGCAGTCATTTACAATAAAATACGAACAAAATACCGAAAAATCGTTAAAATGTCATATATATTAAAAATTTCTCTACCTATCATAGTTGATAAATTTTAACGTAAATTTTATATAACCATATAATTATATATATTTTGTGTCAAGAAAAATCTTTTTGATAGAAATTATTTCACATCCGTTATTTACGATGAAAAATAATAATTATGTTAATAAAACATAAAGATTAAAATTTTGGTTCAAACTTTTGCTCAAAATATGAAAAGGACTAGAAGAACTTAAAGTCACAAAAAAGTCGTATTCATACAATTAAATGCAGCCTTTTCTGCATTTTATGATCCTAAATTTTAAAAAGTTAATGTTTTCGATCTCGTTAATCTGAATCAATAAAATATAAATAAAAAAATCACTTGTTAAAAATACATACATTTATCTGATTTTTAAATTATGTCTAAGTTAATACAAATTTTTCACCATATACATAAATAAATTATACCATCACTTACATACATTTCAACATATTCTGGACATGTTATTTTCGTTTTAATTCATATAAATCTTCTTCCTATTAATTTTTCCATCAAACAAGTTATACTTTAAAACCTTTATAAATGAATACTTTTATCTGTTAATATTCGGTGCATTTTCAAATATAATTAAGATTAAATAATTATTTAGCCTATCTATTTATTAATACGCTGAAGATGTTTAACACTTATCTGAAACGTATTTTTTCATTTTTTATAAAATTTAATAATAGTATTTATGTTTGAATTTCGTACAAGTAATTACCTTGTATAAAAATCTTTATTAAATTCTTTTCTAATTTTTTTATTAAAAATAGTTAACCATTTTCACAATTTAATATTATTAATTACAAGTTATTGAATGAATTTGGTTATAATCTATAACCAGATGTAGTATTCTATAGCTTGATAGTAGTCAACTGTTATTTTTCCGTTTTAGAATGCATAATGATTAGTGAGTAATTAATACTCTCGATGAGTATTAATTTTTTAACTGAATTTGTTAATTTAGTTTAATTATACAAGGTACTATGACCGCTATTATTATTACTAGTATGTTACTCAAATTAATACAATAAATTAATTATGTGAAATGACAAAAACGTAGAACATATGAAAATATAGAACCAAATATTTAAAAAAGGTGTATTAGACAAAATAGAATAGAAAGAATGATATACAATCGTCATATAAAACCTAGCGTTATTGTAAAATCTTTTCTTCTTTATATTTCTATTGAATAGTACATTACACAATTAGGGAGGGAAGTAGGCCATTCCTCCGACACGTGGGTTGCATGAGGCGAAACTGAGTGTAACTCACGATTCGGGATGCCTACTTCATTTCTCTGAGTCGCGTACTACACTTTTTGCAACAAGGCATTTCTCAGTGTAATACAAATGTTGAATATAAATGTTGCGAAACATCACGAAGAGAGTTCATCTGCAAACCAGGAAACCTCCGAAAAGAGCAAACAGACGGAACCCCCCAATAAAGAAATATATCAGTTCAATGAACTAAAATACTGATGAAAGTGATAATATTATATAAAATCGTAATAACTATCATCTTAATAAAAATAATTGTTGGCTTTAAAAACCGATTTTTGAAGAATTTAATTATTTGATCATTCTTAAAATAATATTTATAATTTTTCTAACTTCCGTTCACTTCTGTTGTACGACGCTTTATTGAAGAATCAGTCATTAATAAAAAAACTGAGGCAACAAATATCTTCTATTATTGATTTGCGATACAACAGTAAATCTAAAGTACGATGTCTAATTCAATAAAAATAGTGAAGTTCAACCGTATTTACTAAATTTCAATAATCAACGGACTATTGATTATCAATTTCAATCATTATTTCTGAAATAGAATGATTTATTATGACTTTATAATCAAAGTGTGATAGAAGTCGTGAACAATCGCTGTCGTTTAAATTTATGATGAAGACTGACATATCATTTAGGCAATTATATAAAAATGATTTTTTTTAACCTTAATATAGATGTTTTTTGTTTAATGTTAAAGTACTTTTTTTATAAAAATTTATTATAAACATTTTTTTTTAAATATTTGCTAACTTCGAACAGATGAAAAAATCGCTCATTCTTTTTTGAATGGATTCATCATTTTGCGAACAAAATAGAAAAATTCTCTTATTATTCTCTTATTATTATAATTAACTTATTACAAAAAATATGAGTTGTGAGAGCAACAATTTTTCCTGTACATGTTCAAAGTTGGCAAAAATGTTGTATAACGCTTTTTTTGTTTACAGGTTGCTTAGACTATGTGTACCCATTTTTCCAGAACTATTGGCACTGTTTACACCGCCATGGCTGGCGATGCCAGCCGGAACATTTAGTGTTGGCACAGTGGTACCGAAACATTTATAAAATAAAATTAATAACTAATAAATAAAAACTAATTTATTTTAAGACAGAATTTAATAAATTCGAATTCTTTAAGATTTATTCGATTACGAGCTGTTTTTTCTTTCTAAATTTAACATAATTTGAATAAAACAAGTATTGCTCATGTGCTGGCCGGCGTCTATGACGTCAAAATTGTTGCTAGGGGGGCAATTTATTAAAATACAAGCAAAACTGTCGATGAAGAGACCAGGAACTGGCCCAGGAACTGGCGAGAGCCGCGAAGTACAGAGTGAGAGCCTTTTATGATTGTTTAGCTGGCGAGAGCCGCAATATAGTGTTAGTTGCTAATTTGAGCCGCAGTATTAGTTTTAGGTGTTGGTGGAAGTCATATAAGTATAAAGAAACCTAAAATTTAGATTTAAACATTGAGATTATAAATTGACCAAACCGTGTTGGTCTCTATCCGTTGACCCAGGATCATCATCCAATTACGTTCATTTATAATTCCATTTTTATTAATTCATTTATATACTTAATAAAACTCAACTTTCAAACTTCAACTCCTGAATTAAAAATTATTCAACAATTTATTATTGTTCTGCAGCTTTCTATGAAGCTAACTGGAACAGTTCCAAAAATAAAAAAAAATTTTTTTCTTAATTAATTTCCTTTATTTTGATGAAAAAAAAATTATATCAAACTAATTTCATTATTATTATTATTGAATTAGGTTTGGAATAATAAAAGTTGAGGCTTATAAAATTGAAATAATTTGTATTATGATTAAAAATTAATCAATAAGCAAAAATCGAACGTTTAGATTGACACCCAACGTGGGGCACGATAAAATAGAGAATTTTGCTCAATAACAAATAAGAAAGGGACCTAAAAATCATAAAAGTTATGGCTACAAACGTGCCAATACCACCTTCATCACCTGAAATAAAAATAGATCTACCCACAATAAATTCGTACCTTCCGAGGAGGATTCAATGAACATGATAAATAAATTAAAACCAGTCAGTGAGTCGAGAAAATCGGAATCAACTTCTGATTTATCGAAAGTTGGTCCTGCAGTGTTTTACAAGAGAATTACGAGTGACGAAATAGATGATGGCTGAACCAAAAAGGGTCGGACGAACCATTCTAAATTAATTCAAGTACTAACCCTTTTACAACAAGAGATAAGCAAACAAATTAAGAACGCAGTTGAGAGACTGTGCAGCCTAGAAAGTCTTACAGATTACATTAAGGAAAAATTAGGATAAGTTAGCGTCCATCATGATACAATACAAAATCAATTTAAACAAGTGGACAAAGGTTTAGAAACAACTGGAACACTGCTTGGCAATGTCATTAGAGATCAAGGATCTTTGTATCAAATGGTAAAAAAATAAAAAATACGAAAAAACAGCATCAAAACGACATAACAGAATTAAAACGAAAAGTGGTTCAACCGAAAATTCGACGTCTGAGCAATATTCCATTTGGCAAACTTTGTTCACCACATGTTTATGGTCGTGGACAACCAACCAAATTTATAATAGAACTTGAACATTATTATAACGTTCAAGGGTTAAATGATGGGCACTAACATCATATCATAAGTACAAATTTGAAGGGACCCGCAAAAGATTGGTGGTACTTTGACAGGGATGATATATCAATTATCGAGTTTTTAATGGAAATTTCATGATCAGCTTTAGAATGAAAATATTCAATTTCGGATTGTTGATGATCTACGTTTCGGTAAATATCAACCACAAGGTAATCTTACCAGAGTTGAACATGCCATCAAAAAATTGAATGATGCAAGATATTTGGACAATAAGCCAAGCGAGCAGGAAATTATTAAAATGTCTTGTCAACATTTCTCTACAGATGTTCATCGTGTAGCGTTATTAGGTCTAAATAAAGATACCCGAAGCTTCCTAAAATTATTAGGAGATCTCAATTGTACAGAAGGGCCGAATAATAGGAATACTGTTTATGATAATGGAGTGAGAAATCCTCCACAACAACAACAATTATCATCAAACAAATGACAATCCAAGAATGAATATCAACAATAATTTCAGATCAAATATGAGCAATGGTCAAAATAACACGTGGCAGAATCAAAATAATAACCATCAACTACAAAGCTTTAATCAAAATAGAAGCTTTCAAAATAATATGCATTCCAGATTTTGAAACGCTAATCGACAAGTCAATGACATAATAAGTCAACAAACATCAGAAGAGCAGCAAATGAAACAAACAGAAACAAATCCTTTCAATAAACCACTATCGGAAAACTGCTAAGTCCTGTGTTAGAAGTCGAATCCCTAAAAAACAACGAAACTTAGAAGAAAATCAGAAGTAACACAGGATTAAAATCAAAGGATTCGACAAATATAATGATTTAACGGATCAGTATTGAAGAACTTATGAAAGAGAAAACAATCGAGAGATATTTTTGCCCTAAAATAAATTGGAAATAGATGTTATCAATGTAACAGCACTGGTAGACACCGGAAAGACAATACCTGTATACAAGAAAATTTTTTACAAAGAACATGACAACTCCTTTAAAAACTGTCCTAGTCTACCGGGAGGATTTAATGTATCTGGCGCTACCGGGGAGTGGTCAGTAAAAATAAAAAAGATAATAAGATATTTAATGATTACATCCCAAAATATGGAAAACCAAAAAAAATATTAAGTGATCAAGGAACTGATTTTACTGAGATTTACTTAAGGAACTGAGAAATGGAAGAAAAAACTGATAGAAAAAAACATTTAACCAATCTTAACATCAGTTAGACATCCTCAGGCTAATATTATGGAAAGATTCAATATAAAACTGTCGCGTTTCTTTCGTTCATTAATAAAAATAGACTTACTACATGGACCAATTGGATTCCGAAAATAGTGGTGAACGAGGTTTATCACGAAACGACAGAATTCACACACAAATAACTTCATTTAAGGGAGAAATCAACCAGAGCATGGGAGAAGTATTTTGAAATACCTCCTGATGAAAAAGATCATTCTCTAGTAAGGAAAAGCTGATGATGCCTCGCGAACAAATCTCAAAAAAAGGAATAAAAAGAGCCAAGATCTTTGATCAAAAACACAAGCTTTTAGAACTTAAGATTAAAGATGTGGTATTAATGAAAGCTAACACGGTTTCTGATCCAACAAAAAAGAAAACAGCAAAATTTCTAAACGTTTATGAAGGTCCCTATCAAATAGTAAAACATTTAGAATAAACAGAACGAAGTATCTTCAGTAGCTTAAGCTTTTAAAAATACTTAAAACAACAGGACAAAAGAAAAGAAAGAAGAAAGAACAAAAAATGAGAGAAGAAATGCTTAGACGAGTAGAAGGGTTGGAGGTATGAAAAAAAATGAGTGAGGAAAAATGAAATAAGTGACGAATTAAGGCTAAAGAAGGATGGAAGGTGAATGAATGAAAATCAGTAAAAGGAGATTAAGCCCAAGAAAGATGAATAAAGAAGATATTTAAAAAAATCGAATTTAAAAAAAACTGCGAGCACGAAAATATGAAGAATAAAAAAATTTGATTGAACGAAGAAAATTAGAAAAAGAAGGTAAGAATTAGAATTTTGAAGAAAGGAACTAAGAAGCAGACAGGAAGAAAAAAAATAAGGAAAAGGAAAAGTAACACCCAGACTGGTGGGAAGACGAAGATTAAGACCGGAAGATAAGTATAGAAATGCAAGGAGTGAATGGATATTTTAGGCAAGTGAGGCAAATACATGGACAAGAAATAAACGTAAAGAAGAAAAAAGTAAGATAGAAGAACCGAAAAGTACGATAAACGCAAGATTAAGAGGTGAAAAAATGAAAAAGAAATAAATAAAAGAAAGAAGAAATAATCAAACAAATAAATGAGATAATAAAAAGAGACAGATGGGGGAGAAGTAGTAAAAAGGACAAACAAGAGAATAAATAGAACAGAATAAACATAGAAACAAAAGAATCTCAGGAAAAAATAAGAAAAAACAAAAATGAAAAAAGAGATATAAAACCCAGACAAGAGCAAAGAGATAGGGAACGAAAAATGAGGAAAGAGATAGCAAAAAATTCAAAAAAAGAAGAAATACCAAAATATAGAGAATGGGAAATAGGAAACGAATGGCAATGAAAAAAACAAAGTATATATATATATATACAAGGTGTGGAGAAAGTTCCGGGACAGACAAATATTTTGAGAAAAATGTTATCGTAAATTTTTGTAATGGCCCTCAGAGGGATTTTATTGAATAAAATTATTTTTAAAATATATGTTTGGGACAGGTATCTATGCCTAGCGCTTAATGAGGGTTCCCCAGCGATCATTTCTAACAGAATGATCGTCGGCGTTGTCCTTATTAAACCCAATGAGATTCTCAGCGCTGCAAATTGCATCACATTTAGTTTCTGTAGATTTCTCTTACTACAAATCCCGAAAATTTGCAATCCCCAATCTAGCCTGGATATTACATATCTCTTATATATATTCAGTAATATTGCAGGGTGCCCCCCCCCCCCTTGATCATTTTTCTGGCCCTCTTGCAAGTTTGCTCAATATGTAAGTCCCATGATAAATTATATTTCAGATTAAAACCTAAGTACCAAACATCATCGACTAAGAGGACGTTCACCATACAATTGAACCTTAGTATTTAAGTTTTCGTACAAAAAACTTTTATTAGATTTGGCAGAAAGCATCAGTTTAGATTTAGGGACCGATATGCTCAAACATACTCGTCCAGAAATTTGGCCACTTCTCCGAGCGCTTGTTCCAGTAGCTTACTAATTACACTTAAATTTTTCCCTTCCGTATATAATATCGTACCATCGGAATATTGCAGAAATTTGACGCTTCTCCCAATTGTCGCCAAATACCTATTAAAAGATAGTGGACTGAGGCCCGACCCCTGCGAAACCCCCTTCTCTGTTCTAATCCTCAAAAGCTTTCCCTTATTATAGGCACTAATTTCCGTCTTTTTATTAGATTATATAATACTTTATTTACATTGTAAGGAAGACTTCTGAGCCAGCCCTCTCTGTACAACAGAAAGGGATCTAAATTATGCTCTTTCCATTTCGAATGTTTGTAACCATAGTCGCTACCGTATCTAGACAACACCTTGACTTTCAAAAACGACTTTGTTCAGGCGGTATTATGTCATTCGTCTCTGCCCAATATTCTATTTTTTTTTTATTATTTTTTCAAATAATTTCATCATACAATTCTGTAGAGAATTTGGTCTAACATCATTTTTATTTTGCTTGGGTATGAATATCACAAAATATTCCGTCCATGAATCTGAAATTGATCCTGTTCGTATAAAGAGTTGTAAGAAACTCAAAAATTTTTCGTGTATATTTCTACTTAGCTTTCTCAAGACTTTGAAGTTTATCAAATCTGGATCCGGTGCAGATTTATTCTTAAATGAGTTAAGCGCCGCATAATATTCTTCTATACATATCGGTTTATTGAAAAACTCAATATTTTTAGACACATTCTGTTGGTGTGTGGATAAAAACCGTGAACAGTCTTTATATTCCCAATTCTCAGATGCAATTTCGTCAAAAGCCTTTATCAAGGTTTCTTCCTCTACTTTATTAGATAATATTGGAATTTCTGATTGAAATTTATGATTTTTAATACTTTTAATTTTACTCCATATAACAGTTGAATTTAAATTTAAAGTAAGAGAGTTGCACATATTTTGAAACGCAACTTTCCTAATTTTATTTATTTTCTTTTTCCCTTTTTTCCTTTGAATTTGGTAATTATTTAAGTTTTGCAGAGTCATATCATTTTTAAAAGTCCGATAGTTTTGTTTATCAGTTTCTATTATATTCTTACATTCGTCGTTCCACAAGGTTGGTCTTATTTTTTCATCTATCTTATATTTATCTATAAATCTTCCTCCTGACTCTGAAATAGAATTTTTTATGTTGTAACAAAGCATTTTAACTTTCATTATCCTCAACAACAAGATTGTTTACTCTCTCTCGACATTTCTTGGAGAATAATTTCCAATCCACTGTTTTAATCAACGGCTTAGGTCTGCACTTAACTGTTCTTGGTTTTTGCACTTAACTGTTCTACATTTATAGTTCAAAACTTCCCAAGTACATACCGGAACTAGACTGGGGTCTATAAAGGTCAAATCCAGAGTCGAATTGCTATTTTCATCTGACGCTGACGACGTATATTAAAAATGTCTATTTTATACGTATTAACTAGAAATTCTAAAATATTTTTCTTGATCGAGATAGCATAACAGTTCCACTAAATAATATTCAGAGATCCAATGCTGTTATCCATATTTTTCTTATGTTTAACATTCATCTTGGGACATCTCTTGCGTTTCTGGGATGATCGACCCAATATCAGATTCCTGAGATCCGAAATCATCCTCAATAATTTTTTCCACTTGACATTCTGTTTTTGATCTTTTTGCTATCTCAACTCTATTATCAATCCCATTTTTCCTTTTTATAATTTTTTCCTTTTGTATTCTTTGTGTCATTTAATTTTTCTAATTTGTTTTTGAGTTCCCTTCTGCTTTCATCCGAGATCACTAGGCTGAAAACACAATTACCGGCAGATTGTTCCGCACATCTCGTTTTATTGACATTTTCTTTCTGATTTTCACACTCTTTTATTTTCCTACCTAATTCTCCGTCTTCTCTTCATTGCTACTTTTTTCTTTTTCTCGTCTTCATGGGCCTTGATAGCTCTCATCGTCATAGCCAAGTCGTTTCTTTTAATCGCTTCCGCGTAACTTTTCTTTTTGCACGGTGGATTTAGCCCGTTGTTCTCCTTGAGCATATCTTTCGCTTTGTTGGAGTCAACATTTTGGTGTCTCATAACCTCTTTAATTTTCTGGTTTAAAATCAATATCGGACAATTCTTGTCGAAAACAAAACCGAGCAATATGACTAAACCTTTAGAAGTGGTTACATTTTCTCGGGCGATCAACGTAGGGATTGATATCCACTATCATTCCCCAGAATACAGCTTTATTTGCGACGTTTACCGTCTTACATTTCATTTTTAAAGGATCCGAGTTAACTAATGAAGGTACTTTCTTTCCATTTTCCTTTTCTACTAATGCTATTTTCATTTTGCCATCACATTCCTTTCTTTCAACTTCTTTAATTCTCACATCTTCAACTATTTCTGGAAACGTCCCCTACACCCCCGGGGGAGGGACCAGCCATTCCACAACTTCCTCAGGAGACACCTCTCTGTCAAAAATTCCATGCATGACATACTCTTTAAATACTTTGAAACTTGGGATGAAAGCTATCAATTTTTCATCATCTCTAAATTTTTCTATTCTCTTAAACAAAGTAATCAATTCGTTTGCGGTGGAATAGTTGTTGAAAAACAGTTTGAATCTGTTGAAGCCTGCTTTTCTCAAGCCAAAACCCAACCTAATATGTTCACCGAATAACTTCATCAGTCGATGACTAAAACCGAATTGATTCCAGTCGCCTCCATGACTAGTTTCAATTCTCTCGAACATTACTATGAAGGGCCCATTGTGTCCTTCTTCATATCTCTAATTAACGCGATCACCCCCATAACCAGGCATTTCCTACTTGTTCGAGCTCATTTTGAAAGTATAGTTCTCCTCCCGTCTAAGAGTCACCTCAAAAGGGTGGGAAACCAGACCAAGGTTATGCTTGCAAACTGTATCAAATATCTAATCTTACCTTATCAATGCTGTAACAAAACAGGATTAGAAACAGGGAAAAGGATTCGGAGTCTATCTCTGATCGCATTCCGATCAATTTTAATTAATTCTTTCTTCAATTCTTTTTATTTTTCTTTTCAAAAAATCGCATAAGCTACCTCACGATTCTCACCGTTAGGAGCGCCAACTGGATGTCTCCCCAATTTGTTATTGCAAATTCGGATTCCCCAGCAAAAATTCCATTAAATTTCACCTACAATTCAGATCATTGTCGTTGACAAATGGCGCTGTAATCGACAAAAATCGAAATTGGTAAAAATTTGTTGGAAAATAGGAATATCTCGAAAAATACGCATCAGATCGAAAAACGGAAAAAAAGTATCAAATGTTTTTTGAAACGTTATCCAATAATACCAAACACTTTTTCTCTGAAAACCAAGTTTCGCGTTGCCCAGGAACAACCCAAGTAAAAATTTCACAAGGTATTCTCTAGTTTTTACAAGGGACTTATGAGGTTATTGTAAGTTTAACTTTTCTAAGCAAAACTTGTAAGGTCCTTATAAGGGGTCTCTGAGTTAACCTAGAATA
>JABFQD010005291.1:0-10856 GCA_022817045.1 Psix sp. ZL-2020
GATTCGTTATTAAATATTTAAATTCCGCAGACAAAAATAAGAGATTTATTCATTTCATTGATAAGTTAAGTGCTAACGAAATTGTAAAATTATTTACTGTTTACAAATTTAATAAAAAACTATGAAATAAACAAAACTTTTAGCTGCATGAAAACTTTTTATTTCAGTTGTTAGAACGAATAAAACATCGAAAAAAGAATGTTATAGAATAGAAATATTTTCCCATATATACATACGCATTGCGATTTTCTCATCGAAATTTAAAATAGAATAAACGATGTATTAAATTTGAAAGCACTCTAACTTCGTAACTTTAAAAATACGACATCGTTTAATAATAGAATGAATAAAGAATGAAATTATTTTGATTTACTAATTCTCACTAACAATAATTTACGAATTACGATAATAAAATATTTGAGGAATTGTTCATTTAATTCAGCAGTAAATAATTTTTACATTGAGATAGAGAAATAAAATGGTATATTTAATATAGAAGTTTAACCTCACATTTAAAATTCAAGATGTTTAATTGGGCCGGCTGAAATTGAAGACTACACTTATAGTATTTGATTATATGTTCAATTTAGTATTTATAATTCTTCTCATGAAAAATTTCAAAAAAGATCATATAATTCATAATTCGAATGTCATCTTTCTTGGCAGAAGAATGGCATCGAATCGAAATCATACAAGTTGGGCATAAAAACATTGTTTGGCATTAGTATGGCTCACACTCACTTTCCAACCTTCTGCCATACCAAAACCATATCATTTTTTTTCGCGGTAGTCTATCACGTTAACAAATTTCGATTAGTTCAAATCTGAAAGATAACTTAGGACGTATCATTCCAAATTATATTTGTTTAAATTAAGTACTGGAATCAATTTAAAATTGTACATAGAAGATCAAATAAATGTGATTATTCAAAATTAACGAAAGAAAGACTAATGCAGAATTTGATATATTTTTAATTCGGAGCAATCCATACTATGTGAGCACACTCATTTATCAAACTCGGATACCGAAAACACAAATAGAGCACCTATTTCTGGTTGTACTCGTCTTTTTGCTAATAGTATGATTTTCTCGGTCATTAACTACACAACAACGCAAGTCGTGGTGGAACTACTGCTTCGAATTAATTTGAACAGCTTGCTTTGGTTTCTTCGTTGTTGATAATTATTTTTCTTAAAAAGCTCAATGATATGCAAATTACTCGCGTCGGTAACAAAACCAACTGGATGTGCTAAACTTATCGCGAATGCAAGCTTCGTGATAGTTCCGCCTAATTTAGCCCGTTTTTTCGGACCAAGTTTATCTCGCTCGGTCAGAGCGCCCAACAAAGAAGTAAAGTTACGAACAATCTGTTTGGCTGAATCCTCATCTGCAAATGTAACATTTGATTCAAGATTAAAAATAGTGACTAAAACGTGATATGCTGAAAAGCCTTATAAAGGGACAAAGGTGTAGCGATGTCGAGATAATGTTAAAATGAGTGAGAGAGAAAGGATGCTATGTGAAAATCCGTTCGACACATACGTATCAAAAGCCAACAGTGTATACCGAACGCGACACGAAGAGGATCAAGCCAACCACCTGCCGTATAATTCTGTTTGTTTATGGTCGGTTTGCTACTCGATTTTTCGTTGTAATGGACGTGTGTGCCTTGACAAACGACCTCACCTGCATTTTTATCTAGAAAACTCGGACGCTCCACTAACGTGCGTAAGCTCTAGAATTTCGTGTTTTATAAATTTAAAATACATGTTTGTATAAACCCAAAAAAGACCCAAGAATCTTAATGACTCTTTTCAAAATGAATGTCCAAACTTTCAATCGTCATAATCAGATTTATCAAACTCCGTTTATGTATATAGAACCTTAGAATATTGTGTTGCTCTTAGAATTCAATATTTATTGACATGATTTTCATTTTTGAATAATATATATCAATGATCATTTTCAACTTTTTATATACCTATCAATTCTAATTAAAAATATTCAAAGAAAAATAACAATACAAATAACCTATATTTATTATGTTCTGCATTGAAATATCGAATCTTCTAGTTCGTTAATAAAATATTACAAATCAAACGAGTTAAGTAGAGATGAAAATAAAAGGTCAATCCATTTTGCAACGGCAAACTGTATGAAATCAATATTTAATGAAAAATGTTTGAGAAAAGATTTTTTGAAAAGTATTTTTTTTTTGTTTCAGATCAAGAATATGGGGGAAATGATATCTAATAAACGGATATTGCACAGCGAATAATCGTAATATCAAATACTATAATGAAATTATATTGACGTTGTACATTTCATAGAGCTTAAAAAGCAAAATTATAAAATAAGTTAATAATAAAAGCATTGTTGAATAATATGTTTCATATAATTTTTGATTAACGTCATTTCGATGTTTGATAGCTTCGACACTAAAATATAAAGCACGATCAAATTTTTCGCAACATTAAAACATCAATCACCATAATACCCTCATCAGAACAATTTAATGTTTTCAACTGTAATTCAAGTCTTCTAGGGTATTACAAATTGAACATCTTCGCGAGGAAGAGTTCACCAAAGATACATTTTGATGACATCCTTAATCAGCGTAGATATAGAATGCTGACAAAATGAATATACGCTGAAAGTTTGAAATGGTGTTACCACGAATGCGACGGTCTTAATAGCTACATGTTGCTGAGCTATTAGAAACGAGGGAAGTTTCTAGCAATATAAGTTTCAATTGGATTAGCAAGCACGAAAGTAGAATGGTATTTCTCGCGTGACGTAAATCGCTGTTTGTAAGAGGTAAGTAAAAGGGACCAAGAAAAGACGCTAGAAAAAGAGGTTAGCACCAAAGTCTTGTCTTTTCAAAAGGAACGTCCGTTGTACGCGACTCATCAGTTGGACTAAGTCAAATAGAAGAAATTGTGAAATAAAGAAACGTGAAGGGAGCGAGAGAAAAGGATGGTTCAATTTAACGACGACATAATCGGCTATGCAGTTGGTATATATAGACTGTTATAGTTCAAATAAATAATTAATCATGAAATTGTGTTAGCATTTTCACACGAGCTTTTATTATGATGTTTAGACTACAATTATTGGAAGTGAATATTAAAAATGAAAATCAGTTTTGTTTCATTTGATTACACTAAATCTGTTATGAATCAACTAGAATTTAAGATTCCACAAAGTAGCTTACTAAATAATGATAACAATGTAAAGTCGTTTTACGACAGGAGATTAAAATAGTTGTTTAAAAGGGCCGACTTAACGCGACGAAGGGTGACTGAATCTACTGAGTAGATCGAAGATAAAAATATTAGAGTCGTTAGATAAAACAAGTACAAAGACGAGGCTCTAGGCAAACTCATAAAAAGGGCGTGTTCGTATATGAGAATATGCTGACAAAGTAGACACTTGATGTAATATTAAAATACCAATTGAGAAAATATAGAAGTAAAAGCTAGATTTCCTTAGCAATAAGGCTTAACAGCTGTATCTGTCGTTTAAACTAAACTGTATCTCAATTCTCTGGATCATTAAATTAAGCGGCCAAGGAACTTAATGCGGGTTCCATATGCAAATTCACATCTTCATCCGGGATTGCTTGCTTTAAGGAAGAGACATAGTCCTTCTGTATCTGTTTTATAGGACCGTAGCTATAAAGATGTCGTAATTTTCAGACTCATCATAATTTTAGATACTTGAAATTATTTATTATTCTTTTTTCCCCTATCACTAATTTTGTTAAAGCGGCTTAAAATACCTTTATACCTTTTTTGATCCGGATAAAACTACATTTTGTTTCCTATTTTCATTTGAAAATACATAGAAGTCTTCCCAATTCAAGAATTAAACCTCACATTACTTCGTAAAGCATCTCTATCCTATATGTTGAACGGTCGTTGAATTTCACTTAGTATACATAATTCATTTTTTCCTCAAGAGATATTTGTATAATCGGAACATAAATAGCATTGTATAATTCCACTCAATGAAGCATTATTAAACTTGTACGTTGGACATAATAAAATCAAAACGAACTTTTAATGAATTATGTAAGCAAATTATCTTCTTATGATAGTCAGTTAGTATCTTATCTAATGTATACAGAACTAATAAACAGAATAATGATTATATCTTGAATTTGAATAATCGTATTAAATCAAGAAAATAGATGTAAAAATTTATCAAAATAGTGATGTGAAATATATCAAATTTGAATTCAAATAATACAGTCATGAGAAACACGCGTCTAGTTTCTAATAAGAGATCAAATTGACTAGTATTAATTTTGTCACGGATTCAATTTAAATTTGAATTTGAAAATCATTATTTTAACAAAAAATCGACTATAATGTTATTTCATTAAAATCAAAATATCTCAACTGTTTTTAAGGTCGCAAGAAAGGAAAGGCAACGGCTTAACGTGCAACTACAAAATTTTATGATTGTCATTAATTGTGTGTACTTATACACTTTTTGAGTGAGCAATTTTTTGTAGTAATTAAAAAATACGGAACCCGTTTCGAATAAGTATTCAAATGTTGAATATTTCATTAGTCCAAGAATGCATCTCTTTTTGCAGTTTTCTGCTCCTTTAAAAAACATTGTGAAGGACTACAACACGAATAGTTGAGTTATTTTTGTAGAGTTGGTTTATTAATCTTTTAAGATAACGACTACGGTATCGATTAGCGAAGATTAGCATCGAAAAATAAAAATACAAGAAATCACGTACACTATTATTTTATAGATCATTTATAAGTCCCGTAAAGTAGCGGAACGTGGAATACTTGATAAAAAGCAGCGACTAAGATGCATCTGTAAGGACAATGATTCACGGTATCAGCGTTTGTAATTGAACTCCTTTTCAAACCACTCGCGTACCGACGAAAATTATTCTTGATGGAATAAATGATAAAAATGTGTCGCGCGCGAATTGGTTGCGAGGAGCTCGATGAATTTTGCAGCGCATTTAAAGTCTCGGTGCCCTCATGAAAATACTAAACGAATGCAGAGTACTGGTAATGCAGTTCACGTCTACGATGTTTCTTTGATCTTGTTTAACAACGTTGTAATTTACGTATTTGTGTTTTTGTAGATGCAAAAATAAACAAAAATCATATTCATGAGAAAATAATGACACAATTCTTTGCTGATTTGACTCGTTTATTTTAAAAATGATGAAAAAAAAGAATAAGTTTTAAATTATGGCTTTATTAGTTTTTATACTCGGTCTGAGAGAACCTTTTGGTTTTAAAGGCAAAAACCTTCAATTTGACTGAAAGCACGCGTTACTTCTAAAAGAGTCTGCGCCTGTGAATCAGAAAGCTTGCATGTTGCCAAAGAAAAAGGCGAAAAAAGGAGAACAAAACAAAACAAAACAAAACAAAACAAAGAAAAAGAAAGAGAAAACAATGACAAATATGTTGAAGAGGTGAGAAAAATGAACTACCACCGTTTTTCCTTCTTTTCGTTTTTTTTGTCCAAGATTAAAATACTCGGGGGATGTATGCACAACACTACAGGACGAGATGTATAAGGATGTCACGGTGCTAGGATAAAAGCATCATGACTTAATGATGAACTTGTCGCTTCCTTTTCGTCGTGCCTTTGCTGCTTCTCTAGTCTCGAATATCTAACTAATATAAGGTAGAAGTACGTTGCACTATCATAGATGCGTCCCTCGCATACTCGCTACCGATAGGTCGTTCGCTATGTGTACTGTGTCGACATAATACCAACAGAAATTTATTTCATCGCAAGTTTCAAGTCCGATGAACGATCAACGATTTCATAGCTCAAGATGTCTTGAATGTTTCATAGCTACTCGCGTAGATCCTTCGCTCTATAAGAGACCTAGGTCACTTGGGTACATCTACCATAATACTTTTTATCACACAGTAAAACGTGATCAATCACGTCAAAACTAGCCATTAATATAATTTAGTATGCCGCGTTTACTTTGAGCAAATACTTAATAGTATCTTTTGAACCAAATTACGTCGAGGAACTGTATGTTAAATTACATATTCAATAGACTTTTTGATTAAGCATAACAGTATTGTTTTAATTCCGAATCATAGAATAACATTGAAAAATGAGATGTGAAGCTTTTTAAATGGTATTTGATTTGTTAACGACTGTGTGTTCGATCGTGTGCCTAAATTCATGAATACGATTCAATATAAAATTTAGTTATGTATGATAAATACCCAATAACAGTAAAATAATGAACTGAAAAAGAATCACAAATAAAATGCGATTTTATGTAGAATTGAAAATTGAATATTCTTTTTATTGCATGCGCAGTTTTTATTTATTCATCGATTAATCATGTTCGAATGGAGCTAGTGTTATTTATATTTTTGTTACGCAGATATTTTCATCGCTCATGCAAAATCAATTTCGTCCTGGATTCTTTTAATGCAAATAAATTAATTTCTGTAACATACAATTCAAATTTCAATCAAGTTCTAGCTTAATTGAATAACCATAATTGTTGTAATTATAAGTGGCAATAAACTACCTTTGTGAAAATCATAAACTTCCTACATACAGGGAATCGAAAATTTACCACGCTTCTTCGACAAGTAGGTTTCAATTTGCTAAGAGAGACAGCGCACATAGATATTCCCCAAGAAGTGTATACATTAGTCAAGCATATCTAGAACTTTAGCTGCACTTAACTGTACATGTTCACTAAACGTCACAGCTAGCTCAAGTACTAAGTTTGAATCTGCCATTTCAACTACTCTATTTTAATCAATAATAATAAATCATAACATAACTAAAACAAGTATTGTTTGGGATAGTAACGTTTATGATGTTCCAAAAACTATCAATAGAAGTTGTCAGATTTGTATTTATAAAATCTGTTATAAACTATTTATAAACAATTAATATTCATATTGAAATGATTTCTGTAACAAAATAAGATATAATAATATAGCATTTTATATTTATATTACTTTTATAAATGAACTTTTACACTTTTTTTCGACAAAATAATATTGTTACTGCTTTTCTAGAACCAATTTCTTCGAATTATACATTTGTTACAAATTTCATTTTAAGAATAATATAAAATTGTTAGAACAAATCATATTTTTGCACCAAGGAATTCCAACCTCGAATATTGCGATTAATGAAAAGGATCAATTTAAAAATTTAGGTCGAGAAAGTTGGTTGCTTGATACGTAAATATGAAAGAGCACTCATAAGAAAAATCTGCTAGCAATCATTTTCACTCAGTGCAACCATGTTGATGGCAACAGTCACGCAAAGTTGTCATGCAAGTGTGCATGTTTACAGTTCTCCAACTGATTTTATACATATATGTATATCGAGTGCGTTAATCATACTCCCTAGGTCAAATATCAAGTCAATTTTGACTTTGTTTCGAAATTTCGTTTTGATTTCAATGTTTGTATTCATCTAATTAACTTTTACATTATGCAATATTATAATTTTCCGTTATTTGAAAATGATTAATCTATTTGTTAATGATGAATTACATTTTCAAATGTAATATTTTAATGCACTTTAATAATGAATTCATAGAATAAAGGTTATATACCGTTAAACGGAGGTTAGGTATATCCAAACTCAATACCTATACCACGACAGTAAGTTTGACAGGCTGATCGAAAAAAGCTTCGAATAACGGTCCTTTTTAATAAAAAAAAAAGACACAAAAATTGATTGGTCACATAAGGAATGACGCAAAAATTCCTTCTTTTATAACAAAAGTATTCTTTTGCCCCGTATTGATTATAACGTAGGGCTTTTTTTCTAAAAAAAAAAGGATCAAAAAATTATGCAATAACACGTGATGTTTTCCAGTACTAAAATTCAAAAGAAATGTTTTTTTTCATAATAAATATAAAGACATGGGCATCTTTATTTATTGGAATTATAATTATGCTTTAATTATATACGTTCAAAAAAAGTAGGTTTGGATTTTGAAAAACCTTGGAAGATTTGTTCCTTATATTTTTAGTATAATTTTGAAAAATAGTGTTGTGAGGTGTGGTATCATACGTTAAAAATTGTTTCAGGCTTTTCGTTAAATGATTCGTCAAGATTTGTTAAAAACATCATCGTATATTGAATTTCATGTTAAATTTAAAATTGGAATAACAAATTCAAAAGAATAATTTCCCTTTGAGATATCAGTATATTGACATATTGAAGTTAAACTTTTTTAAAATACGTAGATGTAATTGCTAGTAGTAGAAAGTCAAAAGTAAACCAAAACTTAATAATGAAATATATATAAAAGCTGAAAAGGTTTCCAAAATAGACAAAATATGAATCAAACAGAAGCTGCATACAACTATTTTTGAATACCAAAAATAAAATATTTTAATTAAAGACATATCTTGGAATCTTGTGTTCAAATCATATTTCGTCGAAGCATATTCCATTCAGAGAGATGTTTTATACTCAAAATTATTTTCCAAATCAAGCGGAACATTAGAATATCGAAAATTCGTTTATTGAGAATGTTGAATGCATTGAAAAATATTTTTGTCAAGATTATGCAAATCCCACAGGTGCTTTCTGTTTAAACAAAATATACGTGTGTTTGCAAACATAAAAATAAAATATGAATAGAAACATCATTGTTTTGTTTTGAATGTTTGCATTATTCAATTTTTTCGCTTCGATGAAAGGATAATATTGCAACCAATACAATTTGTATCGATTTGAATGACTAAATAACAAGTTTCATCTATTTGCTGATAATTTGTTTTTGCAAGAAAATTTGACTTATCGGAAATAACCTTATTGTGAAAACAATTTTAATCTTTTCATTGAAAGTTGGAAGAACGATTTAAACATTATTAATTTCACATCACACAATCTCAGAAACATTTTAAAACTTACAAGATTACATAGATCCTTGTCTGCAATAATCTAGAAACTTGTCTCGTACTTAGAAGAGCAAAAAATGTCAAGACAAAAGGAGGAAAAGACAAAAGTGCAGAAAAAGAATAGAAAGGTAGAAGATAAGCTGCCACGTGAATTGGTCGGAGGTTACAGACAAGAAGGGAGACTACAGATACCTCGATCGTTCGACCCTCTGAAACTGGTCTTCTCTTTCCACTTACATTGTTCCCGAACAATCAGCCACGATAGTTCAAGCCAAATCTATTGCATTAGAAATTAAAATCTGCCAGCAGCAGATAATTTATAGCTGACACTTGTATCGGCAAATGAGGTTAAACATCCTCTTTATCTAACTTGCTTCAGCAGTGTGACGTCCAAGAAACAAAAGGTATCCGGCTAATCAAAACTTATGGCATGGATTAATAATATAATAACGAACCAGGATACTCGCATAATCTGACGCGTCGGATGAATTATTCGCGCATCAAACTGATACTCCAGATGTTACGGCAGCTGAGTCTCACTATGCCCTGAAACGTCACCTTCACGCCTATGACTTATTTTGACAAACCCCGAAAGTGTAATCTTGAAGGCTTAGCTGAGGTGACGACGCTGACTGCTCGTGATATTAAAACCCATTCGTTCTCCGCAGCTTATCAAGCTATACGCTATTCCTCTTCTGTCTTCGAAAGTTTACTTTATTGTTTTTCAAGAAAAATGCTTCACAATTATTAAAAGAACACAATATTACAGATACAAAAGAAATATTTGCTTATTCATTTTCGATATGTTAACGAGATATTCTGTAAAATGATGTTTCAAAAAAGTATTTTTGCTGGATTAAGTTTGTAATTTAATTAAAAATATAATCGAGTTTTGGAATTTCATGTTATAATACCCGAAGCTTAATTAAAAGGTCTTTTTTACAAAATGGTTTATCATTTATTAGATTTTTTTAATTTTCAATGCTGACGTCTATTTCAGTTTTTTATTCATTTTGCATTAGTTACAATATAAATGTGAACGGTGAAACATTTTAAATTTTTTTCACATGACAAAAATATGGCTTAAAATGTTGTATGAGGGAAAGAAAGTTAACTTTATAAAAATTTGAATGTTGACTGTTTATATGGTCCAACGAAAACATGTCTCGTTTTAGCTCATCAATGCTTATGCTCTAACTAAGAGCACGATCTGGCATCCGGCTCACGTAATGCAGTGATGATGTCACGTGTGAAGAGAGCAAAATATAAAGCCGTCAGAGATCGCTGTGAAGGCATTGGTTGGAGGATGGCGTATGGCCAAGCGACGCATATGGAAATGTATAGACAAAGTATCACCAATAGGTAGAATAATTTCACAAAAACAAGCTTTAAAAGAAATAGATGAGCTGAAACACTCATTGAACTAACACCTTCGTTTTGAGTACAATCAAGACAATGTCAGAGAAAAAATATTACAAAAAATGTTATGTAATTCATTATTCAGTTGATCTAAAGTTGTGTGCTGTATATTTGTATAGAGGTTGTGTTCAAAGGAAAGTTTTCCCTGGTGTCTATTCACTAAAAGTATCAAATTTCGGATAGACTAAGCAAGAATGGTCATTTAAAAAAAATCGTACTATCAAAACTTATACATTTGAGATAAACTTAGCGACAATTATGAAACGAAAATGCTATTTCGGAAACAATGTAGAGTAGCTTCTCTTATAATGTGATCAAAAGAAAATTGATAAGATGTATTAAAGTGTCTCTAAAATTGTAAAACAATATATAATTATTTATTTTTAAATATGTATAATTTTATAGATTATACTTACAACACTTTGTAATATACTTATTAATAATACTCGATCAAAAACGAAACTCTACATTTTAAATAAATAGATCAATTATGACTTATCAGCTGTTCATAATTAAGTCATAATTTTGAGATATAGAAG
>JABFQD010005292.1:0-10856 GCA_022817045.1 Psix sp. ZL-2020
ATAAAATTACGCAAATTACATATGTATAATCTAAGAAATATTTATTTCATGTCACAAATAATGATAAATTATATGTATATTTATATATATATTAATATATTATAGCACATTTATTTTGGAAATATATGTATATATAAGCGACATGTGACTACGATAGTTATTTGCATCCCTTGCGACATATATACTAAAATACATAAGTACTACAATTGTTGTTGGCACAAGTGTATTAGAAATCATCATATACGACAATTATATTGTCACTGCATCGTGCCTTTCGCCACATGGCATTAATGTACCATTTGAATAACGTAACCGAGTATTGATTGTGATGACGTTAGAGTGCAAAAATGGTTGTTATATATAACACGGTATAACTCTAATGATGCGTAGAAATTATAGAGCGCTCGACGCGCTCTCGCGTGTGTAATTTACGATTCTCCGCGACGGGATTATCAATCGTTAGCAGGGAATGTCAGGCAGTTGTGGTGCACCGCACAAGAGAACTTTCGACTCGACCTCCGGGGAACGCGTTCACGAGGGTTGGAAGTCAATCGTGGAATCTGAGATTGGGGGAACCGTTCGATAAGGGCCTAACCCCTTTTACGGTGGCTTCTGCTTTCACTCTGGAATTGATTTTTTCCCTCGTCAAACTCTCTTTCCTGCAAACGTCCGAAAACTATAATAATCGTTTTGACGTGTAGATTAGTCGAGCGCTCATTGCCTGCAGATTATAACATCTATATACTTGAAAACAAACTTTTGAGAGCACAACTCGAAATTTCTTTTGACTATGATCATTTCATTAATTTTTCTTATATATTTTTGTATAGAATTATAAATAGTCATATTATATGTTAGTTTATTTATTTTAATCATTTATATTTAGTATTATGTGTGTATATATATATATATATATGTATGTATATACGTATATAAACTTTTTCTATAAGTATACAACTATATATTTATATATTCAAATAAGATTTCATCTAGTTACAAAAACTCGTTGCTTTGCATTTTTGGGATTAACCTAACAGGAAAGATCGTCGAAGTGGTAAATTTGCTACCGGCGTTTCTTGAATAAGTCGTCGTCGCGCGATTCCGTCGATTAACAGGACGCGTCAACGCTCAAGGGCGGAGTTTTCTACTCAATTTGTATGCCGGCTGACAGTGAGAAAGAGTCGGCGAATCTTTGGTAGAGCGCGAGTGTGTCAGAGAAAGACAGATAATGGTGAGAAACGTAGCGGAGAAAATGAAGATAAAGGCGAAAAGAGCGAGTAATCGGGGTTTGGATCGACTTTTGGAATTGGACCGATTCGTAGGGATCGTACGGGCACTGATTCTAGATGGTCGCTAATCTAATAGTTACGGGGAGGAAGTTGAGCGGACGGAAGAAGACGAACAGATGTAGTGAAGGGAACAGCCAACGGGGAGAGATTGTGAGAGCGTAATGAAATCAAGGGTGTAATGGGTCTGTCAGAGCGCGAACTCTGCGCCCACGCTGCGTCTCACACTTTTGGCTTTGACGTGCTGTAAAATTATTACACCGTCAGCCCAAAAGAGCATCAACCGAGCTGAACCGCATTTTTATTTTACCGTGTGGCCAACCAGACGTTCACTTATGCATTAAGGATGTCATCCCAAAATTAATATACTTCTAACGATATATACGAAATATGAAATTCATATCTAACTAGATATATTCTAATTATTAAAGTACTTATTCATTTAAAAGGACTAACCTTATACATTTTGTTATCAGATCAACGATTTCTTATTTCTATTGTTCTATTGTCCCGGGTTCTTCATTTCATCTTTTACCCGAGCGAAATCATTTTTAATACTGAGAACGCTTAATGTTAAAAACTTGGCGCTTCTTAGCTGTTACAACCATCAACTGCGTGTTTTATTCGTGTCAGCGTGGTCTGCAAAGCGTCGTAAAAATGTCTCGTTTCACCCTTCGTCGTATTACAAAACAGCCAAATTTGTACGCCTTTCATGTTTAAATCATCAGTCGCATAAATGCTTAGCATTTCTTTCGTATTAAATCATTTCATACAAAGCATTAATTACAAATCAGTTGTTTGACATTACATCAATTCATAAATTATTATATAAAAAAACTTAGTGCATTCTTTATGAATTAAAGATTTATACATGATTCTGTGTAGGCGGCAGTAATGATTCATTTATTGCTTAGTGAGCTATATTTATTACAGCAATTTCACGTACTGTATATAACACACAAAATGTGTACATGCAAATTATATGAAGTTGCAATATATATGAATATGCAAAAATATGAAAATGATATGTAAGAAACATTTGATTAAAAAACATGAAAATTATATTTTAGCGTTAAATTTTGTAATGTAAATATTTTTCATAAAAATATGATTTCTGAAATCATAAGTATTTATTTGAGTCATTTTCATGTGTCCTTGCAAATGTCATTTGTTTTTAATTATTGCTTTGTTACTGATCTTTTCAATTCATTAATCATTCATTCTGTCCTGTAAGGTTGATATAAACAATTTAATATGATATTAATAAAATGTATCTAAACTAGATACAAATCAAAGTGTTTGCCAAAGTTGTGAAACACCCAGTATAGCGGTAGGATGTAAGGGCTCCGTACCAGAAATCGCTTTTGTCCATTGATCACGAGAACTATATATCCTAATCTTTTCTTCTGCTACTTTCCTTCTAGATCGTAGTCGTGGGTCTAGCTCTTCGTTCCTTGTTCTTCAATATCGCTTCCCCATCCGTTTATTCCCTGCTTTTTCTCTGGAACGAAAAGTTTTACACGCTATAGGCTGTATTCTGGCGCTCTTTCAGACTTACACAGACAGGCTACGATTCTTGCTCACTTTTTTTTGCTTTTTCTTCTCGGACCTTCTTTTCACTTCCTCTTGTTCATCTGTAAAAGGAAAGACCTACGATCACCTAGAACTTTGCTATGTGATTTCTATTTAGCACTTTCAAAAAATTGAAATAAGTGTGTTTATAATAATTTTTTGTAGACAACATAAATGAATCATTTAAAAATTTAAATCAATTCGTATAGATTAATTCATTATTCTTATTTTTCTATCGTCCGTTTAATTTTTATCAGACGAATTTTATTCACCATCAGATCTGTGACATTTTGGTTTACATTCATATAGTAATTTGTATGTTACCAGTTTTATCATCTCCGGAACTTGGCAAAACCTAATTTATTGAAAAAAAACCTACTTTATCCGTTCCATTTTCGGCTGGCTTCCCACTAGAGCCTGTATCCTCTTGACTGCCTGTACTCTCAACCCTTCTTATCCCTTGCCGCTGGCGTTCTTTGATTCAAATGTGTGCAAGTTTTACACACCACAGACTTATACCATCGTAAATTCCACAAATCGTAGCCATTTCATGTCCACGAATCGATCTCGTTCAATTCCCACACATGATTTTGTTCTATCGATGATAATTCTGCGGTGTACCGAAATATTTACTTATGTTATAATTTAAATAATACCCTGTATCTCAAATCAAAACATATATAAAATTAAATTAAGAAATTTATTATATTATATTTATATGATAATGTTTTTATCAAAGTTGAACACTCATACTTTTGAGTTTACAGTTAAAAGTAAGAAATAATAAAAATAATGCATTTACATAATTACGATAAGAGAATAACAATAAAATATTAGTATATATTTGTCAGACAGGATTCAGTTAGTGTGATACGAAGACTAATTGGTTGATGCTACTGAATGATTTTTCAATTCATATTTTTTATGCTGTACACGACAGAGTATTAGACTCGAACAATAGAGCTCACCTAACACAATGGCATTCTAGGTTTCCATTGATGGAGTTGCGACGACCTCTTCTATTGCTCGGCGACTGTTGGGTTATAAAAGTTGAGTATTGCCACAGTTAAGATACGAAATACAACATACTGTTCTTTAGGACTTGAATTTTTCTGCTAGACTGATTTTTCGATTGCTAATGTATTATAACAATGAAAAGTACATTTTTCTCACCCATGTGTAGCGTGGAAAAATTGGACTGAAAACGTTATGAAGTAATGCAGTTAGCTTATTAACTAAAAATTTATAAATGGCTTCATGTATGGCTTGCTTTATCCTCTTGTGGGTTTTAATCTATATAAATGATACGTATGTGGATACATTTATGTTTCACATATAATACATATTTTACGGATGATTTTGCAAACGTTAGTTATTACAAAAATAGGTTATAAAAAATGTTCTTTAATAAGTATAGTATATAAGATATAAATTTATATATAATATATTATAAAATGTATATATATATACTTGCGTAAATAATATGCAACATACATAAATAATCGATATATGCCGAAAGTGAAGATCGATTTTAAATATCGATGTTTTCTAATGAAATTGTTCGAAACAATTATTTGTTAGGCGATAAAATTTGATTGTGAATCTACAGCAATATGGATACTTATTAAAATACATTAAAACCTAATCAAAAAGATGACTCGAAATAAGGTCTGATTTGATCTAGTTGGAAGCGTAATCGCAACTTATTAGCCGCAACGGGATCCGCAGCGAGGTTTCAGACTGATTTTGAAGTCGGTCGTTGGCAGAGTTTGAGCAGCGTTGATTAGCGCGCAATAATAGCCAATCACGGAGAACAAAGAGGGCTTGCACTCGAAACAGGGGCGCGTAATCACGGCGCCCGGTCAATTAACCGGCAAACAAAAAGTCGCGATCCGCATTTTAATCCGTGTCTTCAATAACGCCAAGTATGCACGTCCCGAACTGCGCATCCTCGCTTTGAGTATGCTCTCTCTGTTGCATTGCGTTTCTCTTTTCATCGGTCGTTATCCCGCATCCTTTTCGTTAATTTCCCGCCTTCTGGCGCACGGCCGGCTCGTTTCAGTCGCGCCCTCTTTCTCATCGGCCGACTCTTTGACCATGCGAGACTCCCACTTGGTCCGGTGGGAGTGAGCAAGATGATCAAGCGCGGGACACGCGGCGTCTTTGTCGTCGCCGCAAGTGGCCCCGGGCTCTCGAGGGTCCAGTGTCGGCGGTCTCGTGTTTCGCGTAATAGGCTACGCGTCTATAGCGTGCTGGCACTGACTTTCTACCCTGACTTTTTGCTCTCCTTGCGCCAGCTCGGCCTCTCGCGCGCCAAAACCAGACGGAGACAGACGACCAACTGAATTCCAAGTCTCGCTACCCGCCAATTACGAAGAATATCACATTACACTGCCGGAGATATGCCTTTTGTTTCGTTTTCGCTGGACTCGCGCATCCCTCCTCTAGGTTAAATTTGGAGCTTCGAGAGAGATGTCGTACTTCCGATTAGATATTAGAAGGGTCAACGATGTTAGATACTAAAAACGAGTGTTAACTCATGTTAGATGCAACCACTTAATGGTTAATAATAAATAATTCAAAGTGTAAGTAATATCATTTTTATGTAGGTAACAATTAAAGAATAATTTATCTAAAATATAAAACAAATATTTTTGTATAGTACATTTTTTGGTGATAAATAATGCCCTTTATATTGTTTAAGGTCAAATCAACTGTGATCTGTTGTTTGTACATAGTTTTAAACTTCAAATCATTATCAGAAAATAATATATTTGTAGTATAAATTCTGAAATTGTATTGATTATATGTACTGTAACATATAACTAAGTTAAATCTTTATATTTCGTCACTAAATTTGTATATTTAAAATATTTCAATAAGTAGATTATTATATTGTGCACCTAAAGCGCATGCGCCGAGGTCAATATAGTGATTTTTGTACTCAGGCAGCAGAAGTTTTGCCTACTTTTTACTCCTGAGGACTACTGCCCGAGGGAAAAAAGCACACTCAAGAGACGATAAACAGCTGCATTCCTGCTTTTAAGATACCAAAAAGTCTTTAAGAGGTTGTCGTAACTACACTGATCCAAAAAAATGTAACACCTTTAAAAAATATTTCAATTTCAAAATGAATTTAGTGAATACTATGATTTTTACGAATATTAAAAACAAGATACTTTTTGACATTATTAAGTATACCTTCGTTATACTTGCATGTAATGAAGCTTTTTGGTAATGAAAATTAATATTTTTGAACATTTTTTTACTCTGTCTCAAAAAAAAGAAAAAAAGAAAAAAAAAACAGAAAATGTTGATAAATTCATCATTTTTTAAAACATTTAAATAAAAATTGATTACGATAAATTCCAAAAATTATGTGAGTTATTAAAAAAAAGTTGTTTGTAATAAAATCTACTTTTTTACGGTTTGTTAATTGACTATATAAGGTTTAATTTTTTAACGAAATTAAAAAAGTGTTAGTTTTCAAACTATTATTTGAACAAATGTTTTGATAATAATTCAGCGCAATCTGCATCACCACATTTTAAAAAATTTGAAAATTCTAAACATGCATATTTTCCGCAAATTAGTTTTTATCTAAATTTATCCAAATTATGTTTATTTGGAAACGATGCAAATTTCAACTTAAACGGTGTTGCGTTTTTTTGGACCAGTGTATATTTGTAAATAAGCTCTAAGATATGATTGTCTTTTTGAATGAAATTTTATAATGTTAGTGAAAATATTGTATTTTACTAAATTTGGAACGATTCTGTATACATTAAAAAGTACTGTTAGTTATTTTAATTAAATAATAAATGAAAATTATATTTCAAGGAACGTTTTTGATTTTTCGCCTCATGTCTAAAATAATTCGTTTTAAACCTTTAATTTAGAAATTAAAATAAAACATTTAATTCATTTTTAAGGGAATAAAAAACAAAATCACGTATTAAATATTTTTTTTAAATATCTATCTATGTTACTGAAACACCTTCTGAAGATGAAAAAAAGGGGAAAAATGTAAAATAATGGGAGAGGGGTTGTATTTAAAATTTAAAAGTTGACCCCACTTCAACTTCCCAGGAGTGGGCATAAAGAATTAATTTCAGTGTAATTAGCTACATTTTCAAAAAATATTTCTTACATATTCATGCTTTTCGATTTATTGCGTAATTTTTAACATATTCAATCGTTTCAGAATTTTTAAAGTACCCTGTATAAAAAATTTTACGTTTACTAAGTTTACTAATATACAATATGAAAATATGTTCACATGGATAAATATTTTTGTAAAATTTATATAATTTAAAAACGTAAATTTAAATCTATAGATAGAAACTGAAATGTAAAAATGTTATAAAAATAATGCATAATTTATATGAAGTTCACATTGTAGTTCATATTTTTAAAATTTATTATAAAATTAAACACCTTAAAGCTATAGAGAAAATGAATCTATATAATATGAGTCATAATTTAATTTCACGCTCCACATTAGTGATATAACCACACACAATAGATTTATATTATCAAAAAAAATCATCATAGATATTTGTACTAATCAATTTATAAAGACTTCAAACACTGTCTGATGAATAAAATTAAATATTTTAGTATCAAAACTTATAATTACAAATGAATAATAAAGCAGCCAAGTTATAAATTATTACGTATTGAGAAAAATATAATAAAAAAATTTGCATGATATATTTCAGAAATATATTTTTGAAAATAAAATGTCAATAAAAGTCAACGATTTAACGCAAGACGCAAGGAATAAAAGAGAAAACGCATAAAAATTCATTCTCGCCCAAGAAATTGTGAAGGCTTCAATTAACCACGATATGGGATCGGGAACTTAGGAGATGTAAATTGTACATTGCCTATGTATCCTTGAAACGAATAGGTTGACGTCGAACGAACCAAAATTTTTATCGATTGGTTTGAATACGTCATCAAAAAGGGGCCATTCCTTTTCTGTGTCTAGTCTCCGTGATTTCATATCCTAGTGAATATTTTCTGGCGAAGCAATGTAAGAAGAGAAACAATAATTTTCTTCCTCTTATTCCTCTGCAAAATTTTCCTTGTGAGAAACGAAAGATGTAGGTATTTTATGGAGCTGAATCTGTAGAGATAAAAAAGAGCCATTTTCCACTGCAAAAAATTTTAGCGCGTAAGACGCAACTTTTATTTCTAACACATTAATATGTCAACCTTATTCATTATAAAACCACCAATCTGTGTATGGAATGAGTCCTAAAAAACGCCCCAATCAGTGAGAGACGAGTCAGAAACTACGTCTGACGTACGTAGTTGCCCGTGCAAATTTTATTCGCTCAAGTGTCGTCCATTAAAATCTTTAACCATCATTGAAACTCAGGATTTTAATTGCGAGGTATTTTCATTCGTGCCAAATCGGTATCGTTAGTCGTTAACGCTAAAAATTTTTCACTCTCGAACCTTTTCGTGTACAATAACCCGTACTGAACCGCCAGGCAAACCGAAACGAGTGAGCCACTGATACTCACGAATTTTTTGTGGAACAATGTCTTTTCTTGATTAAGTAAAAGACCATGTCGAAAATTTCAGTTCTGCATTCACTCGGAATTGACATTGTCTAACGTTTGGAATCGAATAGAAGCCCTAGGTTTATATTCGATTAGTTCTTTAATAAATTTCGTAGAATTTAGGACCGATTTTTTGTAATTGATCATAAAGCCTGAAGAAGTAGGCAAGTTAACATGTGTTTGAATATTCATATGATAATGATTCATCGTTGAACATGAGATCAAAAAGTCGTCGAGATAAATGACCCAAGTTAATCCATTTCTCCGCAGACAAGTCGTTACCGGTCTCAAATATTATGGAATCATATGGGGCCGTTGATAGGCCAAATAATAAGACAGAAAACTTATAAACGACATTATTTATTTATTTATTTATTATTATATAACTGCCCTGTCGATCTTACCGTGTCTAGCGGCGGTGTGTGCATGAGGGAGAGTAGGAGCTTGATTACCGGAACTCATTTCTATGATGGTTCGCCCCTACCTGTTGAGACCATTTGTCGTTCTGCTTCGCAGAAGTATTCCTATTTCTCTGGTTCTGCTGTTGCTACTGATATCCCGTCGATTTTGTATGTTGTTAGCGAGTTGGCAGCGGGACGATTTTGGTAGGATTCAGTTTGAGAAGCTCTCGCGCTGTCTTCTTGCACGCATGAGCATTCTTGACCTACTTTGTGAAGCCGCTGCCAATGAGGCGGGTCAAGCAAAGAACAGCCTGTACTGGTGGTCGATCGAAAGGTGGATTCCATCTGTAATCTCTTTCAAGACGTCCTTAACGGTGTCTTGAAGCACATTTTTAACCTTTGATTTCAATAACTCCGTCATTCCTGTTCCCAGCGCCCATCAGATTGCACCAACATGTTTGGGTGCGTTTTCAACGCCAGCAGTAATTTCCTTAAATTTTTTGAGCACCTAGGAACGCGAAGTCTCCTTTGACTTGGTATGTCGACAGTATAAGAGCTCGATGCTGTTCTTCTAAGCCATTTTGAAAAGTGACGGTTTTCTTTTCGACCGAACAAATTCGATATTTGAATCTTCTTCTTCGCGCTCTTGGAAAGTAATCGTACGCTCTTTGTTGATTCCTTCTCTTCCTGTACAGAGAAAAAAAGGAAAGGCCAAATATACTATTTAATACCATGAAGGGCTGCAAAGCAATGAGTCGTTTGTTACCTACCTTCGCAAACTACTTTTCGAATAAAACAAAGAAACGGGTCATCAAGACGTAACACTTGGTTCACAACCCTGGTTCCAAGGAACCGTCTCATACTTCGTCCACCTAACTGTGCTTACATCATCAACGACGTCGAGTAAGCTGCACTGCCGTTCTTCCTTGGCGGCGATACTAGAACATCCAGACCCTTTCCCACCTTTTCTGTCGATAATTATTGCGGCAAGATGTAGATCTTGACTTTTCAGGTGCAACAAAATCGCTTCCAGTACGTTGGCATCTGCTCCAAGTGCGGGAAAGGTGTGTGGTAAACTTCCGATACGTCATCTTTAGCGTCAACTGGGAGATTTTGATCGATGATCCTCGCTTGAGTGTCTCTCTACGAATTCTTACTTTTCTCTCGTCAGGCACGTTTGCGCAGACAAGAAAGCCAAGTTGATTGATCTTGATGCTGATTTTTACCCATTTTGACCCATAATATTGACAAAATCATTAAAGTAAAAAATACGAACTTTTAGAGTGTCGTTTGTAACGAAAAAAAAAATACAATGATCAAATCAGAGTGATTTAGGCCAGTCAGCGGCGCGCACGACAGTGGCGCCACAGTCAAATTTTTTGAATGAGTTGTTGTTTATGTCAAAACGCGTGAAGGACGCTACTACATTTATAATGTTACTACATAAATAATATACTGTTTCAGATATTTGAAACGGTCATTTTATATACGTAAATTTGTAACTACATAAATAAATGAACAAATTTAGTTTAGATTAGTATTTGAAACATAAAGCAATATTATACATCATATTATGATTATAAAACATAACTTATTTAACATTTCATGGGATTTGTATGATAAAATAAATTCTATTAATAAAACCTTGTTACATTTTTCAACATTCTAATCTTCTTACTGTTGTTTAAATCATAGAAACAAATTTAATTGTAGAAACTCAATATAATGAGTAAAATAAAATATATTATACATAATAATAAAAATTAATATAATAAAATATTTTGTATAAAATAAGGTATAATAACAGAAAATTACACTCAAACTCTACTTTTTCTCGAATTTAACTGAACACTATCATTATTGATAAAACTACGTATTATAATTTTTTTTCTATTAAAAGAAATAAAGTAAAATTAGGTTTCACAAAAATTTATTCCTGAATAAATTATAATCTAATATAAAACTATTATGTTATATCAGAGTTTGAATAATTTTAAACTTTCAGCAAAAAATTTGTTGACAAG
>JABFQD010005293.1:0-10856 GCA_022817045.1 Psix sp. ZL-2020
ATATGTATATTAAAAATCGCATCAAGCATATAATTGAAAATAATTAAAAAAATAAAAACTCTGAACTAAATTGAAAAGAGTAATTAAATATCTCCTGAAGATGTTTTATTAAAAAATATGTTTATCAACATTTTAATAAAATCTATAATAAAAGTATTGATCAAATGAAAATATATTATATCATCATGATTGATAAAGACTGAAATGAAAAAATGCTTTGATATAAAACAGAAATACATATTTGAATCAAATGAAATAAATAATTGTAAAAATTAAAATATTATTTATATACAACTTATGTCATCGATCTTTCACAGATTAGAATGAATGCTTTGTTTAATTAGTACTAATATAAGAAAAATTTCCTTATATATGTATTACACATGACTTTCTTTCATCCTTATAAGTAGAAGAATTGTCTTTTGTTAGATAAACAACAAATATTATCTTCACTTTTTGTCGACATTTTAAGAATAAGTTTCATATTTTTGATCCTTATATTCACTTTTACATAAAAACAATATGAAATTTAGTATTAAAAACTTGTTACAAATTTACATTAATAAAAAAATCACACCAACAAAGGATTTTAAAATGAAATTTAAAAAAGTGTATAAAATGTCACGAAAAATTAGGATGAGGTCAAATTTATGTTATTGATTAATTAAATGAATGTGGAACACTTGCCGCAATATATATATAATTGAAAGTATATTCGTAACATTATTTCCAAGTTTTAATTTCCAGTTTTATTATTGAATTTAAATAACGAATGTTGTAAGATTTTCAAAATTACATAGGATTTCAGAAATTACTGTTATAATTAACTAATTGTTCAACAAATGTATAACTAATTTAATTTATCCCTATTAACATAAAAACTGACAATCAAATTTTCACAAGACATACAAAACGTTTTTTCACGTTCTTCCTTTTTATCTAATTTTGACATTTCGTTATTCATTTTGAAATTTAATAAGTAAATTTTTCTTAATTCTAAATTTCAATTCAAGTACATTAAATAAAATGTATAACTGATGAATCCGAAAAAGGTTTCAATTTTATCACAAATTTGAGATAAACAGCATATTTTTATAATTATAAATAAATGATTCAAAACCATAATTTAATTTTTTCACAAGTATGTGAAATTATAAAAGATATTAGTGATGATGAAAACATAAGTGAATTAAATTATAAATTTTAAATATATAACTAAATATTAGCAAATTTCCAAAAATAAAATTTCGAATATGAGGTCCATCGAGAAGTTATGCATATTTAAAAATCACATGATTAATTTTGTTCACGCAGTTTTTAATTATAAGAATAAACAAGTGACTTTTGTCATAATGAAAATGAATTTTCAAAAGTTCTTATTTGTGCATATCATACAAGTCTTCAGGCTCGTGATAAATAGAATAAGCATAAATTAAGTTCAACGAAAACATAGTTATGTCCACTCAATTCTATATCCAGTTATTAAAACATATCATCATGTTTGTTTCTGTTAGTCATATTATGTAACTATATATCCAACAATACGTTACGTTTCCAATTTCGGGGTGACATGAAAATCTCATTGTATTGCAGGAATTTTTTTTTATTTCTCTATATTGATTTTTACGACACAAAAACAGTTTTTTACATGTTTGCAAATCTTAGCTGTATGAGTGCATTGGATGCAATTGAAAAAGACAAAACCCGACATTAAATTAATTATTCGATAACATTCTCTTCAGCTGAAAGTAATACTGACTACAGCTATCTTTAACTGTTACAGCGTATATTTAATTATTCATAATGTGATGTGTCTGAGACAACAATATGCTTTACTTGGATTAATATGTACATGCATCTGAATTTCGTTTGTTTCTCAGTTTAATATATCAGTGTAGCTGAGGTGGTTATACAGTTGTAGACTGTATTGTTGTCCATCTTCCAACTATATAATATTGCCGTCTTAGTCATATGCACATCTGTCAAACTAATATGCATTTTGTATTTATGCGAGTTCGCTTTCAAATTTTGTGAAAAAGTAATGTAAAAAGTATCATCCAGCTTATGAGTTTTAAACGAAGATTCTATATAAATAATAGCACATGTTTATAATACATGAAATACTACCTTATGTAACATATAATTATGACAATAGAAAATAATTCAATTGAAAACCAAATGATCAATAAATATAAATGGAAAACATACATAAAATTTACTAAATAAATGACATTTGACTTCATTTGTATATTGAACACAATTTTTCAAATCACAGTTTTAAAATATATTTAAAAACATTCAGCATATGTACACGAAAAAAATCCATTATATTTACATTTAGCCGGATATCTAATACTGAATAAGAAAGTATACAGTCTTTTTAATAAATAGAATGTTTTTCACATCATTCACTTAAAAAAATAAAATTTTTATAAGAAGAAAATATACATATTCCGCTAATATATAAACGTATTGACTGCCTTATAAAATGATGAAGCTCGAATTATTGTGCAAATATGACAGACATCATTCAATAGATATATTTAAAGTATTGAGACGTCATTTGCTATTTTTAAAGGATAAACATAATCACACAACTTCTCAATTTTTACTTACTTCGTAAACATTTATTCTGATCCATAATAATAAATAATACAGCGGATAAAGTATACATAAATATAATTTAGTTATATATATCAATATATTAGAAATAGCATATATATATTAAATATATGCTATACTATACATAAATGTTTACTATTTAAATGGACTAAAAAGTGGAACATTTTCAAATAAGCTAATATGAAGTTATTGCACATCACAGTTAAAATAATTAAATTATTCTGAATAATTGAGAAATTGATATAAAAATGTAGCAACTTCGATAATATAAAACATTATAATAGGAATTAGTCACAATGTAATTTCAAATAATAAGATGATGATTTGTAAAATTTAATTGACTGATATAAAAATGTAGTATTCAACTCAAGATAAAAACTATAATAATCTTATTTGAAATAGAAATATTTTGGAGAAATATTTTTCAAAAGTTTTCAAAAGTTTCAATAAAAATCAGTGACTGTTCGCCATAGAATCATGGCAAAAGAGTATAATTTACTTAAAATCAAAAAGTTATTTCTGAGAAAAAGTTATGCATAAAAATATGATGTTTACAGAGCTTTCAAAGATCGAGTGTTGTAACTTGCAAGACCAGGGTATTGTGCAAGTTTGAAAAGGCGGTATACAACCTACGAAAAAGAGCATCAGAATCTATTGGTATATTTTTATGACTCCAGTTTACAAAGATGATGCTTAATGTATTAATAGATTAGCGTCAATTGACAAAACTTACGTTAACGCTTAAATGTTCCTTCTTCAAACTCCTATTCAGTGCAGTTAATAAACTGTGAATATAAAAAATATTGTGATCATAACTTCTATTCAGCTTTAATGATTTAAAAGACCAGCAGAATAATAATAAAAATATTATAAAAAACCGAAAAATACATTTAAAAAATTCACACATCCTTCAGTATTTTATAATCGTTTATGTTATATACATTGAAGATATAAATGATTTCATAAATTTCTTTATTCATTTGATTTCAATATTTAAATGTTCATAAAGCTGCAAAATTAAAATCATCATTTCTATTCAATTTATATAAACTTTCTGTTACAGAATTTGATTCCACTTTCATATCATCACCGTGAATTAAGATAAGATTCGCGCACATTTTTCAAATTTAATTACAAATATTCGTTTTACATATAACCTTTTCAAATGACCGCGAATGACTACATATATTTTAAATGATTATAAAAGGTTATTTGATTATTCTTCAGATATAAAAGGAGATAAATACTTTTAACTTGATGAAACGTAAATGAAGAATAAATTATAAATTAAACGAATAAGAAAATTTGTTATTTTATTCGTGCTTCATATAAAATCAACAGTCAAATTGCACGAAAAATGAGTGGTCAGTTGAAAAATCCTTATGTAAACTAATAATAAAATTACGAACCAAACAACGTATAAAAAATGATGATGACACTACTACTATCAGTCTAAATATAATTTGACAGTGTAATAGATGAGCTAGTGTTATTGTGCAAATATTTGGAAGCCATTAATCATTTTCCAATAAATCTAATAAAATGTGTTTAAATCAAATTGTCGAGATTACTCTGAAGATGAATATAGTTGATTTGATGGAATTTTTACTCCGTTTATGCATATTTATGTGTTCCATTTATATGCAAACATGTATCTTACTTCTTACACCTATGAAGCATTTGTAACATGTGCTTTGCTTTATGTAAATATAACTCTAATATATGATAAACTTAATATACATCTTTTCATTTTTTCATTTTTATTTCTCATCATTTAATACAATATTTTTTCATTTAGTCTGTATACATTACTCATTATTTTGCATTATCTTATCGTTTTGATACAGTTTGAAATATGTGGTGTAAAGATGATGAACTATTATAAAAATTACTTCATGAATCTATTATGCAGATAGTAAATTACATCGTATTGGATCTAGAAAATATTTCACGGATTCTAGATAATCAACCACAAATGCAACTGCGCATGGTTTAAATGCTAATATATTGTTCGTTAATTGAAGTGAAAAAGCAACGGAATATATGTATCACGAAAAATCAGTGCTGCAAAGGGGCTGATCTAACAGGCTCTTTCGCGGAGGTGTGATTACCATTTTATCGAGATTGATTTGCGAGCACTTCGCACGAAAGTAGCTTTAGGAGGGAGTTGGTTGAGTAAGACTTGTACACTTACCAGCGTCATCGTTGTTGGATATTGCGAGACTCGTCTCACTTCAGTGATAGTGTGCCTCTTGTCGTCTAGGTTAAAGTAGACTCTCAAAAAAAAGAGAGACGTGCCAACACACGATGTACAAAGGGAAATACTCTCCTTTTAAAAGTGGAATGTTTTCTTTTCGACATTTTTTACAAAGCACCTTACATATGTATATGCGTAATTCAAAATTCTATGAACAAACATACAACACTTCATTAAATAAAAGCAAATTTTATGATACAAGCATCTATTATAAATTAATTTATCAATTTAAATTGCGGAAAGTTCTTTTACGTGAAACTTATAACCATTTACTCTATTTGAAGGTTGACAAACAAATGAGACAAGTAAATTTTCTGAAATACACGCGAAAATGTCTATTCATGCAAAAACTAAGCATCTAATTTAAGTAAAAAATGTAGAAAAATACAAAACTGTTAGATTTGATTAATGTTTACTTTTAGAAAAACTATCAGACATTGTCAAAAAGAATTTACAATTTATACAAGTAATTATACATTAGTCTAACGTCAGACTATTGAGATGATTGATCGATTGGACGTTTAATCGACATCGACACTACGTTAAATCAGTTGTTCCATAGATGCTAATGCAATCGATAAAGAAACTCGATTACGGTGTTGAAGATGATTCTTAAGCTGTGTTTTCACACAAACGAAACGGCGAAGGTTATTGACAAAATCGGACTGACTTCAAAATTTGACATAAATTCGAAGTTGAGGAAAATGTACTCATAGTTTTTATGAGAAAAATCAAATAAAACACAGTGGTCGTATAAACTTTTTATTTAATGTTGAATAAAAACTATATGACTCCAGTCTCTTCTTTTGTGCTGTTAAATTTTGAAGTCATGTCATTCCAGAGATTTTACTCAGTAACCTCCCTCATTTTGGCGTGGGAAATTCAAGAATCACCTTGATAGCGTCATAGATATTACATTTGATTATATATTTTATCAACGACTAGTTAACGTTGGTTTTTTATTTAATTTAACTCAAAAACGAGTGAAGATATCATAGTGTTTCGCATATTTTATTAAGTCAAGTGAAAATTTACTTTTCACCTAATTTGACTTTGAAATATTGTTTTAGCTCCATATTTTTATTAATATAATTATTAATCATTTGATTATTCTATTTAATACATGAATTAATTGTGAGCGCAATTCGCAATGGAATATTCTTATAACTTTTATATTCTTAACGTATTAATGATTACATCTGGTAAATTCTTAAATGATGTTGGAATTTCTAACATGGTTCTTCATAAACTCATCATATCATAAACTTGGTATGTTTTGTTTTGGAATTTTATGTTGTTTATATTAAACATTTGAATATGTGGAGATGAGAGTTTTATAACTTAGATCTACTTTATTCATATTTTCTATTACAAAAGTTTGTCTTTCTTCTTATGAATTACTAAAATTTAGTCTAATCATATTTACATTTTTATACATACTATAAGACAATAAGTTTACAACTGAGTTTCCATGTTAAACTCTGATTTAGTTGAATTTAAAATCGATTGCTATAAGACATTGGTGAAATGGTTGATCTAACACAATGTCGACATCAGTTGCAAGCATTCAGTTAACGACGAAGTTTTCGTTAATGCAAATCGCTCTAACAAATGAGTATGTTAAAGCGATTATAGTTCTGAAATTTCTAATAAGATCTTGTTTTTTATGATCTTCATTTTAATTACAAGACATCAGTTTTTGAATGAACATCTTTTTTTGAAATAAATAAATTGTATCTAGTTTGATTGTTTCGATCAGTTTCGCAACGCCTCATTTCTTTTATTTTCCAATTTCTTTAGCATTTTCAAATTTATTGAAATTTCGTTTCTGTTTGAAATCCCATTGCATTAATATCTAGAATGTTTCCATCTAATGATTTTACGTTTCAATTGCTTCTAATTTTTCCGTCTGCGATAAAAAATAGTATTATTTCATATTGAACATTTGCTTTAATTTGTTTCAGCATAATTGTCGAGAAGATTGCAATAAAAATGCACGATATTATTTGTATGAAATTAAAAGTTCAATTCTGGCAATAAAAATAAAATAGAAAGAAAGAAGACTATAAGTATTACAGGAGTCACAGGTTTATATAAGATCTACTGTACTATTTTAAAACAATTCCAAGATACATGATTGTTTAGAATCGATTGCGTAAGTTTTGTGGCAGTAAAACTACCAAATTGTTAAAGTATAGATTACCATAAGTTCAATCAGAACTTGCTTCTCAATTTTATGTAGATAAATAAATTATTTTACCGAGCGCTTTTACCCTAGATGAAAGAGTACTGGTTGAGAAATCAGACTGTCGCCTCTTTTGACTTGGATATCCAGGCCAAACGGTCTATTAAAGTATAAAGATTTTCCAGAGGTCGAAAGTTTCCAGGCAGCATAACTTAAGGTAATCTTACGTTCAGATGTTTGTTTTCGAGTTCTTATATTAGTGCTGCATCTAAGGAGAAAAAATCTGATTCCGTCTAACGGTGAATTGTTGGTTACTGTAGAACATCCAAATTCGAGATGTATAAAATAACACCTGAAAAACGATCCAAAAAGACTCTACTTTACACGAAACCTATTCTGAAGTTTTTGACACATTAATTTAGCGAGCACGCAATATATTCTATCATTATTTTTTAATATGTCAGAGAACGTCTTGCAGTATTAACCAAATGTTTCTTTTCTTTTGTTTATTTTCATTTACTTTTTACCTTTTTGATTTTTAAATAAACCTCAATTTCCTTTTCTCTTTTTCAATTATATTCAGTTATATAATACATTTCTTATTTTAACTTCTTGATGCATCAATATTAAAGAGGTACGATTTCAAGAGTTTTCGGTTTCAACATCATGCGGACAATGATGAATTTTTCATTTTATATTTTAGCCAATAATAATGAATTAGGTTAGATATATTTAAACCTTTTGCAAATAACTTGAATAAATGAAAGTATCATGTAAGCCGTAAGCACAATTTAATTTCTACTGCATAATACATTTCTAAAACTTGATGATTTGAATCAGGACACTGCAATAAATAATGTTTCAATGAAATATTTTTGTAGTCATATTTTGAATGTTTCAAAATATTCTTATTCGAAGCTATATATAGCATCGTTTTTTCATAACTGTAGTGATTTACCGGAAAAGTTATGGATATGTATATACTAATTATTTTTACGTATAGTTAAGGTTTTATACAAATATAAAGAATAAAGATGTTCATTAGTGTAAATATTAAATCTACTTCGCCATAAAAAAGTCATTCTTATGGTGAAATCATATTAATAAAGAATCCGCTTATATAAATGAAATATGAAGTTAATTTAAAGGTTTATTACGAAAAGTTAATGTTAATAAATGGTTACAACAGAGTAACAGTCTAAGATCTTCTGAAAATAGCAAAGACAAAGTAAGAATTCGGCTATTTTTCAAACAACTGCACTTGTTGTAATTCCTTTTATGAATGAAACTTTTTATAAATTGTAAGTTGAAATATGCTGTTGAAAACTTTTACTATTGAAAATAACTTGAAAAAAGAATTTATTTCACGTAGAAGTTAGCAAACTTATGAAGAATATTTGAAATATAACTGACTGAGTGACTGTTCATTTTTCATAAATTATTCAGAGTTAATTTTGTAAGTAATATATAAAAATAGAATTGTATAAAAATTGATGTATCAATCATGATTAATGTTAACGTTAGAACTACCAACGATTTATAGGAGGCAAAGAAATCCAACATTGAATATGTGTATTAAAAATAGGGATTATATATAAATATATATGTATATTTATCTATTGTTATATAAATAAAAAATTGTGATTAGTAATAATCAGTTATATAATATTAATTAACTGATTTCTTTTTATTAATGTTTGACATTCATCGTAATAAGCCGTTTTTTCCATATGTTAATATTTAAATTAAATAGTAACTTTATAAAAAAATATCATGAAAAGAAACAATGTACGCTGACTCGCGACGTGTAAGATTAAAATAGAGATAATTATCATTCCATTTTTCCTTTTAATAAACATTTGATATGAATATTTCATTAGAATTCCTCAAAATAAATATTCTGTGCATATGTAAAAGTGCATTCACTTAATTTTACCACTAGAAATTGATCTAAATTGTATTTAATTCAATATTTTATCGTATAATTTATCAAATAAAATGGAGTACAATTTTTATATGAAATTAATCATTTCAAAAGACACACTATGGTATCATCGCCACTTTGTTCATATAGTCATTGATACCCTCATATGAAAAGGTGTTGTATAACTTTGGAGTAATATTATAGTCTACTTAAACTAATACCTGTTAAATAAATGTATAGAAATATATTTGTAATTCACTATTTATTAATGAGATCCTGTTGAATTATTTTATTCAAATAAGAAGAACATTAATTATTACTTTTCAATATAGTCGATTAAAAATAATTTCAAAGCATTGTTTCACATAAAATTATCCATAAATTAATAATAATCACATTACCTATATGCAAATATTTTTTATTCGGTATCGAAATAGTCTATTAGTTTTATTTATTCATATTTTCATGTTTTATCACCATGTATTAGATTAAAATATAAAAATATATTACTATTTTGATGTAACGATTAATTTTATATGAACGCATTTAATTATTGAAAGAGGTAGATTGGTTTCAAATAATAAAATTCTGATTATAAGATTTTTCCTATTATATAATAATATTTTGGTAAAATAATAAAAAAGAGATATAAAGTAATATGTATAAAAAGTTTGCGAATTTCAAATGAAACAATTATTTTACAAAATGGTTACATTTTTAATAAAAAATAATTGTTAACTTTTTTATTTGAATATTCACATTACGCTTAAAAGCAAAAAACAATCACCGATTAAAAAAGGACAATTATTAATTTCGTTTATGAAATCATGTCAGATCGTGTTATGATTGATTTCAAAGAGTTATAAAGTGTTCTTGTAGTTTCGAAAAATTTAGAACGCGTTGCAGTACATAAGGGATTGCTAGAATGCGATACGAACTTTCCAAATCGAGCTGTGACGCGTTCCAGCGCTATAAATCGGTTCATAAAGCTTTTAAATATTTCAATTAATTATTTGACAGTATGTCTAAAATAATACGTAAACTATTCTCCAGTGTCGAAAATACGACTTTATTAAAAATCTTCTAATTAGGAAGATTTTAAAATATATTTTAAATATGCCAATGTAGCGTTCTCGCATAATAAGTTTTGAAAGTTTAATACAAATTATAATGGTATAAAAATATTCGGGTAATCCAAATATTTTCGTTTTTATTTAAAAATAGTTTAAATCTGATTAGTTTTTGATTTATCACTTGTGAGATTTTAAAGTAACTTCTTATCACTGATTTTCCGCCGCTTCGTTGTATTGTTCTCTTCACAACTGAGTTACGCGTGCGTATAATACTCACCGGAACACTTGCCATCAGTAAATGTCAAATTCCGTGTCAATTTATCTTTCTGACATGCTTGATGCTTGATTCATGCTGTCCTGCATGGCGGTTATTGTGCGGTCTAAATCCGAAGCTCATTCAAGCTCCTTATAGTTTATGTCGTGAATTTGTGCATAGAGTTATACAAAGTTTTTCATTTTTTTCTTTCCACCTTTTTCTGTCCATTCATGGAATCTTTAATGTTTGTATGATACAAGATTGTTTCACTTGTTTGAAAATTTAATTCTTTAAACACCGTAAATAAAATTTGACAATCAATGTTCTTGTTATTTAACGGTTCTGAATTTACTTTGTTATTTCTATTTGTTATAATTAACACAATTTTATGTTGTTTTTTTTTTCTTTGTTAGAATCTGTTTTGTTGGAAGAAGCGTATCTGTTTTGTTGCGTTGAAGAAATGTGGTCGAGGTAATGATTTTTTGACGAACTCCCATATAACTGTCTCATTTTAATTAAATCAGAATTTGTATTAAAAT
>JABFQD010005294.1:0-10855 GCA_022817045.1 Psix sp. ZL-2020
ATCTTACAATTTAGTTTCCTCTGTGTATTGATAATAAATTTTCTTCGAATTTTTTATAATAAAGCAATTATAGATTATTGTAAATAATGTTCGAGATTCGTGTAGTAAATCTGTAATTCGTTTAAAGAAACTTATTTCGAAATTACTCCGCTCGTAGATTTTTTAGGTAATATAAGAGGCATGTAATATATTTTTAGTTCAATTAGTATAATTATTCACATGAAACAGTTGAAATTTCTATTTCATTAAAGTACCAAGCCATTTTCGCTTTCTTAAACGACCCTTGTCTGGGAATGTTGTCTACCCAATTATAAATTTCCCTACTATTACAAGAAGTCATTCATTGTTAACCCTGGTAGCGAGCCTCGATTAATTAGCCCATTTAAGTTCTTAGTTCCAAACGATTAGAAGAAAACAGTAGCTGAATAGTACAATATCGACATAGAACCTTCGCATATTGCAGAATTGACAGTGTTTCATTGTGAAATATATTTTTTCTTGACATTATTATTGTTTGAATGCAATTTTGTTCTTGTATTAATGAACATCTACAATAAAAAGCAAAAAGAAATATAGTGTAAATAAATTTCATATCATGCTACTAAGTACAAGATCATGTTTTTGTCTTTTACCTTTTAAATGAATATCCAAATATGATACAAAAACAAACAATATATGGTAACTGTATGTGGTAATAAATTAAAGTACCAGTTTTTCAAAGATAATTTTTATATTTTTTTAAACATAAAATATCCATTTTTTGTTCTTAATTTTTACTGTATTTCGTTTCACATTATGTAACATTAGTATGTATGTCAAAACATATCCAGATATCTCAATGTTAGTATTTATACGATATTAAATTTCCTCTGTATATTTGATCTATGAAGTATTCTATTATTTTGTTTCTTGAATATTTCAACGCTATTGTATACACATTAGCAGATTAATAGTTTCCATGTAAATATTAGCATTTAAAACGTTGTTATGTATATTACAAATGTTGCATTACACATTATAAACATGCACGCAAGCGCCTATAGATAGATAATTTGGAGAGTTACACTATCATGTATGGAAGGTTGCTTGCTCTACAGGTGCGTTGAATTATTTACTCTATTTGCAACATCAATAGAAGTAAATGTTTCACGTTGCTTGTTATTCATTTTAGCTATGCCGAATGTTTAGGATAGATATACGATTTTCAGTGCGAGAAAAATGAATACGAAAATAAACTTGGCACAAGTCATTAAACGCTATATTGGTCTTATACGTATTTTCTTATTCTACCTCGACTTCCTTGCATAGTCATTTGTTATTGGAATTTTTTATACATTTCATTTTATTAAAATTGTTGAATTTATTGAATAAATATAAATACAAAGGAAATAAATAAAGGTGATATATCCCTATAATCCGTAATTTATCGGATATTTTAAATTCTACTATGTTATATAAAGTGTGACAGAGTGAAAATAATTGGAAATAAGGAAACAATGATCAGCATTTAAAGAATATTTCTTTCAAATTTAATATTTGCTAGAATCTTTTTGTTTTACCTAAATAATAAATCTCCACTTTTATTTCCAATATTAAATATCAAATTCTTCAAATTGATTTTAATTTTATCCAACCTGATATTTTAATTTTAAGATCACTTTATATTTATGATAAATATTAATAATTCGTATTGATCTGTTTTTTAAACTTTTTTATAATCCAGAATTTGTTCTTTATTAAGAGTAGAAAAATCCGAAATCTGCAATGTATTGATTGTAATCTTTTGACTCTAATGAATGTTTGTTTTGTAATAATATACTTCCCAAATAAGAAAACTACAAATGGTCCATAGTTAAATCAATACTGCTGCCAAAGATGTGAGTAGTGGTCTTATTATACTTGAACACATGTAATTCAACGCAGTTGTATTACATCCAGATATATAAGCCTTATTTATCTTTTAGGCAAAATTTATAATGCCGGTCTACTGTAATTTTTTTATTAGTTCAATTTTAGTAATAGTTTAAAATACAATTGTGTCTATTTGACAATATTCATTAAAAAATAAAATACAGCAAAATAATTAATTTAGAAATAAGGTTTACTTATGTAAGTTATGATGTAATTTGTTCACATCAGCATCGTTGTGCTTTATACACTAGGTAAAAGTTTTTTTTTTCATTCATTATTCTTTACACCTTTTTTAGTACCTTTTTAATTTTCCTTATCCTAGCTTTAGTTCTTGTCTATTCTTTGTCGATTCGATATTCGTCGCGCTAAGCCTTCTGGTGTTTGAAATTCAACAGATCAATTAGTGCAACTGTCGCAACAAGTGTTGCGGCCTTTGACACCGTGCAATAGGCAAACAATTCTTAGTGCACCTCAGCATTGTAATGTTGCCGTCCTTTTCTAATAAAGTTCAAAACGGATAATTTGAGCTCGATTTCAACTCTGTACAGCTAGATTAAGTGCGTTATCGACATTAGCAACCGTTGTTTCCTTGGCTTTGGGTTGTCGGTGATGGCCATGAGTTGGTTGAGTGTTATGTTTGTGTTCGTGTCAGTTTGGTTTCCAGAGTAACACCAAAGATCCCCTACGTGACCTGTAATATCAGTAATTTCATAAATACATATGTATTTCAGTCTTATCTTCATCTTTTGGTTTTTATACTTTTTTTATGATCATTTTTTGTTCATACATTGCAAATCTTTTTAATATAATAATTAATTTCAATAATATATTTTAAAACAAATGTATACAACTATTCTGCAAAATATATATATGAAATAATAATTACGCTTCAGATGTTATATATTTTAAAGTCTGATATAGCCAAAATATTTGTATTAGAGAAACAAATGTGTCAGTGTTTTAATAATTCATTCCGTACTAACTACTGTGCAGTAGTGTAACTACTTTGTTATACGAGTTACGCTAATCCCCTACTTTTTCTAGTGAAACAAGCATTGGAATACTTTCAACATCACTTAGTGTTCCATGGTTTAAAGTTAACATTAGTATGTCTTTATTTTAAATCTGTTGGTGTAAATTAGATTTACATGACTCTTGTTGTGAATGTTTTTTCCAAACCATAGTTTTAATATTACATGCCCAAATTCGTTTATCGTAGTTATTACTAAAATACTTTGAAAACAATATTCATAAAAGTTTGTATACTATCGTTTGTAAACCAATACATAATACATGAATTGGTTTTAAAGTATAAGAGTTACATATAATAGTTAGTATTTTACATCGAGAATATTTTTCTATATATTTTATGATAAATTTCAAAGAAAATAATGGCATGTAACATTGTAATATATAATTATATGTAGAACTTGTTTGCATAAAAATACTTTGATCAAATATTAAATTTAATTCTTTTAGAAATTAAGTATGCGAATGTGATATTATTAAATAAATAATTTTTTGACTCACATATTTCTTACAAGAAACTGAAAAAGTCCTAGCCAATCTAAATTTTTGTTTAGTTTAACCCTTATGTTGCTAATAAGATGCGTCCGATGGATTCATTGACTAAACAACTGAAAATACAAACTACAAACAACAATAACGATAAAAAACAAGGCCGGATAGGGATTAAATTCTGAGTTCTAGTAAAAATTTTACGCGCATAAAACACTTTTTATATTAAATAATAAAAGTCTAAATCAATAAAATTGATGATCTTAAAATTTTTTTATGATAATTTAAATTTCAATTATTACTATTTTTTTTAAATTGAATTTAAAATTGATAGTTTAATTAATAAAAATAAAATTAATTGCAAATAATATTTTTATACAGCTTCTTTAAAATATTTTTTTACGGATCTAAAATAAACATTTATCTCTTTTAGTTTTGAAAAACGATAGATTATATAACAATACGGACAGAAGAGAGTTTATTGAACATATGTTCGTTTGATTTAAGTCCCGATTAGATGCAAGTCAGCCTATGTTAAACAGTTCTATGGATTAAATCCATCCCTGCTTCAGCACTGAAAGAACATTGATTTAGAATGTGATGCATTAAATCACACTCTTGAATACAAATACGTAATAACCCATTTATGTTTATCTCTGTTTTATGTTTGAATAACGAAATTATCCTGTTTTACTTATTTAAACTTTTGACAACTTTGGTACATCGTCAAAATGTTAAAACATATAATGAATGGTTCTTCTTTCAGATCATATGCCACACAGAAGAAACACACCTGGTGACTGTATGAGACCCAACCCAAAAGTTATAAATCTTTGTCACTGAGAACCTGACAGGGACTGTTAGGAACATTCGATGTTAGGGTTACTCTAATATGACCTAAATGGAATTAATTTGTTGAGTCTATTTTATTTGGTTTATTGATTCGACAAGTTTTTTTTGTTTAGACATGTAATAATAATTTTTCAAGAATTATTTTTTTAAAATTAAGTTCTTTATTTCCGTAAAGACTTTTATTTTAATTTATATATCTTTTGTTTATATTATGTATACAATTATTAATCATTATTGATAACTTTTCTAAGTAAATTATAAAATTGTTGTTAATTTTAGAAAAAAAATAAATAAAAAACAAGTTAAGTGTTAATGAAATAGTCAATAAACTCTGATTAAAACAAAGCGAGTTTTAGGCATATGAGGCAGACAGTTTAGATTTTGAATGTATACATACAATCAAATATCTAAACTTTTTAATTCTTATTAATACTCATTTTCAATTATGAACAGCAACGTTAAATTAAGCTGCGTGGAACAAGCAGTAGCTTATTATTCTGTTACCAAGAAGTATACATTGAGAAATTCGGCTGGTTCTGAAATCATATGTTAGTCATCATACATTCACAGCTTAAGATTTTAATAATGGAAGTTATACACGCGAATTAAATGAAATTAACCCGGTATGCAGTCTCGGTGAGCGGTATACGAGATACGAGCGCCGGTTCTGATTAATAACAGATTCGCATGCATTATGTTCATTTCGGCAACAAATATATCATATTATTGTTCTTTTTTTATGCATTCTCTCAAATACATTTTGACTTATATAAAATAAATCCGTTCAACGGAACCCAATTAAGGCACTAAGAGCTTTGCGATGAGTAACTGAGTTCCCGATTTAATTTACAATGCAATACTATTAGCATCGTATTCTTATTTTTCTACGTCTAAATTTTATTTCTTATACAATCATGAATAATTTTCTCAAATTAGAACAAAAAAGCTTTACATTGTTTCAATTCAAAGTGAAATGCAAAATCAAATTGGCTTGAATCAGCTCTTACTATCTGATGACGGAACAATTTGAGTGCCATTATGATTATCTTCTTCGCAAAAATCGTGTCGATGAGGGTACAACTGAGTGCGGCACCATGAAACTATAATGGTATATATAAAGTGTAATTTAAACTAAACGTATGCAGCGCTGCTTCGGTTTTGTGATCAGACTCGTGCTCGGTCATGCTAAACCCGGTGCTTATTATATCGTCCTCACAATCGCGCCAGTCAATAACACGACCTCGCCTATTATTTATTTTTTACGTAAATGTTTAATTGATCCATTATTCATCACGTTACATTGTGTGTCGATTACCTCACATAAATGATTTAAATTTCAATAATGCCACTCCTTTCTCCTTATTCTTAATTTTATATCACCACCAATAAAATTGATATCGCATTGATTATGATTTCTTAAACATTAATTCTTTTGTCCATAAAAAGCTTGGGCGTGCGTTTTTGATAATCAACATTTACAATTCAATTTGTGTTTCATTGCATTCCAAATATTATTTATTTTTATCAAGAAGATAAGTTTTGGCTGCTGAATAATTAAATAAAAATAGAATTTTGTTTTAAGAACATAATATTTAATCTTTTTGAGTTGGTGTCAATAATTTGATTTAAGTCAATTCGAGTGATTTTAAGAATCTTTTATTCGATTCGATTAAGATGATTTGGCCGATATTTTTGGGTTATTGGCAATGACACATGAGTAGCGCGCACGATCGGCATTACATTACGTTACGAGGAGGATAGCCCAAAAGCCGCGGTGAGTAAATTACAAGGCAAAGCGAACCACCATACTTTTCTTCTCGGTTTGACTCTGTTCTGTTTCATTCTTTTTTTCCTTTTTAATTTTTTCGTCTTCCATACTCCATGACTCCACCTTCATCGGCGTTTGTGTCGGTTGACCGATAAGAAGCTATTATTGCTGCAAACCATATACGCAAGTGCACGCGAGTGTGCACGCACGCATACACACGTGCTGAGGTATCAAGAGAATCCGACACTTTGGTTTTACCGTGATACCATGGTTTTTTTTATAGCTACTGCACTGCGCTGTATTATAGTGTTGTATTCAATGTTCGTAAAAAATATTATTAAAGTATTTGTATAAGAAGTACAAGAAGTATATATTACAAAAATAATATAGTAAATGAAATTTATTTAATAATACCCTATAAGACTTATTGCTGTTGGAATATTCAAAGTAAAAATATCAATTAATAAAAATACTAAGAATTTTAGTACCTATATTTACGTTCATTTTAGTACAGGATTGAAAATTTATTTTATTTTTAAACGACAAATAAGAGATTCAGATCAATTAATTAGTATTTTGTTGGAAAATGTATATTAAACGTATAAACAAATGAAAATATCAGAAGTAAAGAAGTATTTTAATAGAAAGAAAAACCATATAAAATACTACCGTTTTAATATAGTAAATGTGGATGAATTTTGTATAATTTAAAAATTAAAAATTTTTTACAAAATAAACATAATAAACGTTTTAGAGGTGGGAAATGTTGAAATTAATACTTTTGAAGAGAACCTTACACAATCTACGGTAATTACAAATGTTTTTGGTAACTTTTGTCTTAAATAATAAAGATTTAAAATTGTGTTACAACAGTTTTAAAAAATGTATAATAATATATTATGCACCAAGGAAATAAAATGAGCGATTAATCCCCGGGGAGAAGTGGCACCCTAGATGTGATTAAGGGCTGCCAAGGTTTCGGTTTCGTATTTTATTCTCTCAGTAGTATATTTACAACTAAGAGAATAAAAACTTGTTTTACACTCTACCATGTAGGAAATAAATCTGTATTTTACATGCATGCGTTACGATAAGTGATAGCTTTTATATTTATATAATACAGTAATAACACATAAAATAAATTTTATAATTTTTGGAAGTCGACTTTAGCTATCGAGTTTTCAATGTTTTTATTCGTTTTCAATTGATCAAATATTTATAAAAAGTATTAAATTTGTGTGCAGATCTAAGAACTTTCGTTGAAAAACTAATGGAAAATTCGTACTTTGTTGAAGGTGTCCTAATTGGGAAGTAACAATTAATTATTGGAAGAAAATTTAAAAAATACTAGAATATTTTTAATCGCTTTCTTGTTTGTGAAATTGTATCCTTTTTTATTTTATAAGAAGGTTATTATTTTGTTTGATTGATTTTTTGTATCATTACAAATCAAATTCTCGTCTTAGGACGTTATTCTTATTTTTTCTTAAGATGCATTATTATAATTAATAGAATTTCGTTGTGGAAAAAATGTTCACTAATCTTGATTAATGATAGCAAGAATTTAAATCAACAAAATTAATTTATAAATGTAAATCTACAAGAAAATCTATTTTTGCAGTAGATGAAGGATATAATGAAGCGTTGTCATCCTAATTAATATTGCGTCTGTAGATAAATTAATGCAATTAATCCTATACATTATAAGTCATTCGTATGATTTTTCATATTACATGTTTGAAGAATGATAAAATTTTGTTGTTTGTTTTTGAAGAATGGAGTTAAATCACTTTTTATACGGTACAAAATTTGATTAAAATGACGTTTTATATTTTTTAAAATCAATAAATATGGAATTTTCGTTATTTGATGTATTTTATAAATTACTTTGTGTTGTAAGAGTAACAAAGTAAATTCGAAGGTTATAGTAACGGAACGTAATTAATACTAATACATATATTTATATTTTAATCTTTTATATATTTCATTAATAAATGAATTTCAAAAATGAAATATAATCTTATAAATTAGTTCTCATTAACTGTATTGTGCACCATAAAATACAAAGAGATTATGTGCGTTGATATTATATATTTCAAAGTAATTATAACTTTGTAGATAAATTAAGGTTTCATTTTATGTTATGTATTGCGATCCTATGGAAATTAATTTTTTATTAGAAAGAACAAAATAATTCTTACAGATGCACAATTGAAATTGTAGTGTAAATACTCCTATGTTGTTTTCGGATTATTTTACAACACTAATAATTCTTCTGTAGTAAACGACAAAGTTTTGTACTTCATGCGATAGAACTTTATTTTTAAATTTTCTGCATCAAACTGTAAATATTCGAAACAAGTCACATATATGGACATTTATATATAGAAATCTTGTGATCATACATTTGCTTACAAACCGCCTTAACTCGTTGCAAATGAAACGTTAGTTTCAATAATTCAAATGATTTCGTAAGTCATATTTTTTTATGTATTTCAAATTTGTACTTGAAAATTAAAACATAATCTTTGTTGGCATTCAAATTTTTTCTTTAGATCTAAAAACTAGAACGTTCAACTGACTTAAGTCTCACACAAAAAAAATGAAAAATTGAGATTGTATAGTAACAGAATTTATTGATACCGTAGCATCTACGTTTGAAATCGTCGATAGTTCTTGAGCTGACATAGATGAAATACTTCATTCAAATAGTTCGTATTCAAATGTTGATTCAATGATGATAATTCGCCATCGTCAAAAAATGTGTTTTGCCCGGTTAAGGGAAAAATTCTATATCATCAATTACACAGATAAGTTATTATGAAAAAGAAGCTATTCATTTTCTTGTGAAATTGCACAATTAACCTGATTCAAGATGCAATAGATTCATAGAAATTTTAGAATCAGCTAACGACCTTGTTGGAAAAATATTTCACGTGTTAAGTTAAGAAATTTGGAGAAAAGATTGAAAACTTATTCATAAACGTAAATCCTTTTCACGAACTCTGAATGAATATCAAATATTCATTTTGTATATGAATAACGGTTATTATTCTTAACCGCTTTCTTATTTTATATAAAATAACATTCTTCAAATCAGTGTAAAAGTTATGTAGGAGTCGTAATAAAAGTTATTATAATATATATTGTATATTGTATATTCGGAATTAATTATATTATTACATAATCATATATATATTGTATACACACAATTTATAGATTAAATCTAATTTTATAAAAAGGAAATGATCGAAAAAGCATCTTTCACATAGCGACAAATTAACGTTCCTTATTTTTTATATTTTGATCAATATAAAAAAAAATTCTCTTGAGAGTCACAAAGGATTAGTTGAATACAGACCTTTATATCTATGAATACCATGTTCACGTTCGCGAATATAAAATTTTTTTGACCAGTTTCTTTATTATCACTGTTAAATTTTTGAAAAATATATGATGATTTTATCATTTTTCCAAAATGGAATACGAATTACCTTTTACTTTAAGTATATATATGCAAATTATCTCAGCAAATTGCATTGATTTACTCTTCCGATTCATTAAAATTTATCTTATTAAGATTTTGTTGCAATTTAAAATAAATGTTTATTTATTGGTTTTTTAAGCTTCATACACTACAAAATACTACGTCATTAAAAAATCATTTTTCCAAGAAACACTCAACGAAAAAAATGCAAATTTGTGATTATGAACCACATATTAATGTATCAGCAGATGATTTAATTAATTACGTAGACGAGATTATTATATCAAGTTTCTGAAATTGTTTCATTCACATTGATACTAATACAATTTTAATAGCAGTGATGAAAGAATATTTTTGCTAATTCTAAACAATATTATTATTGCAATGCTTTTTACGTGTTCTTAAATAATGTATAATTTTTAAAACTTAATTTAAGGGTGAATGCTCGAAAGTAAACATGGACCTCCATTATAGGCAAGTTTTATATTGATATTTGATAATTTATTTTTGCATTACATTTTTTAAAATAAAAATTTCTTATACACATAAATTTCTTATAATGGTGCATCACAAATACAATTTTATGATGTGTTTTAGAAAAAAGAACATATTTTTATTCCCGCAGGATGAGAAACAGAATCTTAGAAGGAAAAAATAGAGGTCTTGGGTGTGAAACTGTGTCTTGGGAGTAAAAACGCAACCTAAAAATAGTTTACGAAAAATGTAGGTTGTATGCACTTGCAATGAAAAATTCTCCACAAGGGAGAAACAAGCAATTAGGCTACAAGCAAAGTGACAAGCACTTGTAGCGTAATATATTATTAAAATTGCTGAAAACTTTTATAAAACAGGTAATCATTTAATCATTTATGAATAAACAAGATGCTGTTTTATTGAAAGAAATGTAGGTTTCTTGAACGTAGATTCAAATGAATGTATTTTGTTTATTAATTTATTAATAAACAAAAAAAATTAATACATTTTGTTCTACTTACTATCCAAAAATATTGGCAAGTTTATTATAACGAATATTCAAATGAATATGAAATTATTGATTTATTTAATAACTTTGTATATAAATATAAATCATTATAAATAAATGAATATTAATGATATATATACATTTTTCGTTCACAAAATAGCATTATTACTATTAATGTATTGGTTTTTTGTAACAGAAAAATTTCGAAGTTGACAATTTCATATTGGAAAAATAAATTGCATATGAAAATAAATACGAATTATAATTTGTTGCTTGGAATAAACCCATTACACTCTTAAGTAAAAATTTTAATTTTGAAGCACACAACATATATCCT
>JABFQD010005295.1:0-10851 GCA_022817045.1 Psix sp. ZL-2020
AACACTAATTTTTTTATTATATATTAGAAAATTACAGGTTTCAAAAGGATCATATTTCAACTAAAGTTTGTAATGTTTATAATTTTAAAAATAAAATTTCGGAATTCAGTTATAACTTTGAGAAATTTTTCTGATAATTTTTATATAATTCTTTTGTTTATTCTTTATTTATAAACAAACAAAGTATTTTTATTTCAATCTAAAATAAATTAATATATACAAAATGAAATTTCGAAAAAGTATAACAATAAAATGTTTCTTTACGCCTTATGTTAGTTTAATAATCAACTTATAACGCATATATTGATTTAATATTCCGATCAACATTTTTCTAAGATTGCTTATGCATAATAAGTATTCAAGCTCATCTCGTTATCTTACACTATAAATAATCCGCGAGAGGGAGTGCCCTGTCCGAAACAAAAGGAAACATTGGATGTACATATTTTGTCTTCTATTTTTCTCTCCCCTTTCCGGTGCGACCGAAGATTCGGAACAACTCGACGACGCAGTTACGTAGCCTTGCAAACGTCTGTAACGGTTACGACGCATTTCTTCTTCGCATAGCATATCCATCACGAAAGCTTTGTGAGACTCGATTATTCCAATGTTCAAAATGTCGCTGGTTTAAAGTCAAGGATCGGCTGTGTAGGTTGTGTGAACATACGTATCCCTATCAACGTAAAAATATACACACAACCGCTGGCAAAGTTATACAGACAGTCCATTAAGGCACTTGACTGGCCCATCACCTCATTGTGCATTGTGTATATAGGGCAAAAAGTCTTTCTCCGACTTCGTTGTTAGGACGCTTCTTATTTTCAGAGCACACTTGATTGGAATAACGAAGGTTTTGTATGAATTAAAAAGGCCGGAGCAGACTCGTTTTTTCTCATTCCTTTCACCGCGATGAGTTTTTCTAGACAGGTTTTTGTGGGCTTGATATTTGGGGAGTTCATCTGCGCAATGTCAGGTGCTGAAGATTATACATCTGAAACGGAACTAAATATAAATTCTTTCCGGATTGCGAGTTATTGTAATCGGTGTGTGTCGGTTTTTTTAATTTTTTTTTTTTTTTTTTCACAAAAAAAGTGACCTGTTTCGTCAACTAGAGTTGTTCTTTCCCGGTATGTGAAACAACATGACACACATCATTCGAAAGTTGACTTTTTGTTTATTTTGATTTTTTTTATTCTTAACCTTACGGAGCACCGTTTTTGTAACTTGAAGATAGTTAAATTTTGATGGACTGACTAAACAGTTACACGCGTCATCTGGAATTCGAGATTTCACAGAATAATTGATTCCTTTGATTGGAAGATCGTTAAAAACAATGACTCCGAGGGGATTTATTTCCGCACGAATAGCGGTTCGATGAATTTTAAAATAATGTACACATTTTTGAAACACTTGTAATATCAAATACACTGTTGTGCTAGTGCCGAATATATGTTAAAACGGATCCCGAAAGCTTGATTTGCATATACTTCAAAGCGTCTCGGTTAAAGTAATAAACACGTCTAGATAATCAACCAACTACAAATTTTATGACAAGAAAACACGTATTTTATTGTTGATGCTAACAGATACAAATCTCTCATTTATTCTTTCTCAATTTGAATGGAATGAAAATAATGTATGCACTTCGTTTTTATATTCTCTGAACCATTTAGTATTCTACAATTGTAAATCACTTAACTTTTCGATGAGCTATGTTAGATCTCCTGGTATAAATCATATATATAATGTAGGAATTTTGTACAATCTTTTATCTACCTGATCATTTTGGATGTAAAATCATTTGTTTTAAAAGAATTTAAAATCATAACTTAAAAGGAATCCTTCCTCCAGGCTTACAGCTGACAATCCGAGCTCAGCTCTACATTTGATTTTTTGCATCTTCACAAGACTACTTTCAATAATGAAAGAAAACTCCTTGTATCAAATAATTCCTGTCACTAGAGGTATTTTTCCCCTAAAAGCATTTCCTTCAATAAATATTTTCCGAACAAACTTGAATGAATTTTCTTTCTATCGAACAGGTTCTAGAATTTCATGCGGGGTTCGTGTGGACCCGCAGTCTTTTCGTAATTCTAGACGATACATACTATTTCCCCCCCCTCGAAAATTAATGGACAAGCGTACAATGTCTGCCGACAAAAAAAATCTTCGACCTTTTATTTCGAGGATTTTCGTGCCCCAGATTTTTATTTATTGCCAAACTTCTCTAGCAGATTGTCATTCGAGACCTTGGTGGAAAACTACTTTTTTTTAAGAATCTCAACAGCTTCGATGACAAATTTTGAACCAAAACGGCTTTTGGGCTTCTGTTTGGGTACAAACCGAGGGAAAACAAATAAAATAATATTCCACCACCACATTTGAATCAGCACAATGTACTTAACATAAAGCGAGGCATTAACATATTTACGCGTCTGATAGTTTGCATTTGTGCGGTACAGTTTGCAAGCCAATATGTTTTTTTCCATTTCTCATAAATGAAAGAGACACGTGTACGTATTTTGAGTTTAAAAAGGCGAGTGGGTGACACGTGTTCGGATTCTTGTTCAAACTCATTCTCCGGAACTTACTCAAATTATTCGAATGAATCTTCGTTTGAACATCTGAACAACATGAATATTGATTACGTTAAATAGTTTCGTGAAATCAAATAGTAGGCTACTGAAAAAAAACGAAATCTAAATTGGTATCATTAACCGGGTAAATGTAATGTAAAGTACATTTATGTAATTGCCTAGTCAGTCTAAAGCACTCCTAGTTATTTTTAGGATTATCTCGTTAGTTAGTTACCGCTCGGAGATTAATGGTTAAGTTCAGTAAACCACATTATGTAGGTGTGGTAAGCCAGTTTGCATCTAGTGACATAATCACAAAAATGACAATTCAACACAACCTAACTATTTCTCATTAAAGTGGTTAATTACAATTGCTTATACGAAAAGAGTATTTTTGAACAAGTTACTGTCTTTTGGTACGAACAATAAATTATATTTCGTAATACGAAATTTCTCGCCAGTATTTCAACTGAACGAATAATTCTAATTTCTCAAATATTCAACACAATTTGAACAGCGAAATATTGTGCGTAACCAGATTGCCCTGTTCATCTTTTAGTAGATTATTCATAGATGATTAATGTAACGCGACTAAAAATACAAAGTTGCGCTGCCAAGTCTAGATTGTGGGTTGGTGCACTTTTTCCATCGTGAAATATAAATAATATATTTCGAGCGTGGAGATATATAATTCCCATAGCGAATAATTCAGACACCAGTATCTCTTATCAGCATCTCGGGCTTTCACATCGTAGCGCATAATTAATAACTATTATAATTGATGACTTAATTCGAAACAAAGAATGCAGCGGTGTTATTTTTTTCTTCGTATGTCGAGTCATTAAATTTCTCTCAAAGAATGATTTGAAGTTTTAGGAGAGACCCTCGTAAGAAGTCGGAGTTGATATTGCAGGAAGAAAGAGAAACGCAGCCTGGTTGCTGGCCGTCATGCTGTTTTGGGGCCTAAATCTAAGCAAGCCTTCGGACTATAATGTGTTCTAGTATTGGTGAGACCGTTTGTCTGTATGTTATAAGCGGCAACTACCCTTGTGGTCATTTTCGAGCGGCAGCCTTTAAAGCCCGTATGGTCCCCTTCCCGATAAACCATGTGTTGTACGGATTCATATTTGGCTGCATTATGTGTATACCTTGACTCCGTGGGGTATAACGTGACCATCATAGTTCTGCAGCATGTAGTAAGAACAAAAAAAGAAACGACGTAAAGAATAAGCATCGAGCACGTTTGCATAAGACTGGTCGCTTGTTTTTCTTTGCTTTGGTGATCGTATCGACTTCGGTAGGCTCGATTGACACACAAAAGCTCTCTACAAAGGAGCTCGGACATTTCCGAGATTCTCCGACTTGTCGTCTTGGAAATGAGTTATAAATATCCCTAATTGGGCCATTAACAGTTTGGTCCTCGTAATAAATCGGCAGGTCTGACAATAGATTTTTTACTGAGTAGAAATTTGTTTTTTAGCTTTCTTTGAGTGGCTGCTTTTTGTTATAGAAGTTACAGCTATATTTTCTTATGAAATGTTTTCCTCTACGACAATGTCGAAGCTGCGTCATATTCTATGTAATCGCTTATTGTTCGTTATCGTTCCACTGGCTCTTCAAATGCGACGCGAAGTTCTCGTTAAGAAATTGTCACTTAGCGATTCAATTATAGACGAGTTTTCGCGATAGTTTGAAGCGGAATTTACTTACAATACAAAATGAATCCAGCTGGAATAGCGGCGCACAGAAGAACGCCGCTGAGAGAGAAGAGCGAGAACGAGGCGCATGCTGCACGAAGAGTGGAGAAACAAAGAGCACCGAAGTCTGGAAAGGTGAAAGGTCACGGGCGACGAGCCTCGAAAGAAGTCGATTTACGAGCGATCGACGTCCCGAGTGTGTTAGGCGTACATTCTCATGGAGACCCTGCGAAGTGCAACCCTTGAGCACGTAACGTCGCGGTGGGTTCCCGTCTCGAGTACATGGCAATGCGACTGATGAGCTTCGACAAGACATTATGTTTTGTTTGAAACATCAGCCCACGTTATAGATTACGAGATGTAACTTTATCATCCGATCAGATTGGTTACCGATCAGGTTTCTTACTGCTTCGCCTGATCAACCTTTCATATGCTCCTGCGAATATACAACATTTTTCCTTTTAAACTTCTGTTTGATTATTTTCTACAGAGTAAAATATCTAATACTTGCGTGAAATTCAATTAATTGATGAGTTTTAATCATTTTTAATGATTAGAATATTTCATTAAAAGCAGATATGTGATTTTGGAAAATATGAACATGACGTATTTTCATCATACGACACAGAAACTGACTAATTATCTGATATAAAATAAACTTGTACGTATGAGTAACGACTAACATGTATACGACATTCTAAATTCCAATAAATTAACGCGTTCATTAGTTATTCGTTGTCAGAACGTTTTTCTATCGCTGTCCAATTTGAATATAGTTTGAACATTAATTCATATATTCTTTACACAGATTTTATCAGAATTTTCGTTTAGATCTTTATTGAAATAGATTTTAAATTTTTACCTTCATTTTTTAGATTATTTAGAACACGAAATACTTTTAAATATCTTATGTTATAGTATGGACAACAAATATTTTATTATAAAATCATATTTATATTGTTCATTCAATAATTTTAATAATTAATTTCATCCACTTTTTATATTATATATTAACATATATTAACATAATGTTACATTATATAACATTATTTTAAATCGAACTTCAAAATTTGTAGTTAATTGCATTTATACCCTTAATGTCCACAAATTGACAATTGAATAAACATTTAGATCGAGTTTTATGAATGGCAATATTTCCGAATGTTTGCATCCTATAAAACGGGATCCATACTTAAAACGCGAGGTATTAAAAATTGGTCATCACTGATTGTGGAAAGCCATTGGAAACAATATATCTTCATTGACTCTGCTTGAACACCATTTTCAACTAATTTTAAGTTTCAGCTGAATGATGAACTTTGGCCAATCAATTTAGCCATCAATCTCCAATGTTTTAAATGACATATTTAAATACACATTGTTATATCCGAAATTCAGTGTCATATCAAATTATGTTAGCGAGGTCGCGTAGAAATAACGCTAACGCGCATTATTGACACCACGCGAGAGGGTACATTTGTGACCTCCTGCTAGTTGCAACCCCATTATTAATGGATTCGTTTGTCACGTTTGCTCCACAGTCAATATTTATTTACTACGACAGGCGTTCGTGCACTGTAACAAACGGCATACAAACACTCGTAATATACCAAAGAATTGAAAACAAATGAGCAAATGCACATATATAGCAAAAAGACGACGAAAATGCACGCACGGTACTCAAAATAACGCGCGCGCCAAAAGTCGCGGAATTCCGCTTCACGTGTAACCCGCCGTGAACACTTCGGTGCTTCCTTCTGCTCCGTTACTCCGCAACGAGCTTGTTTTGCGCGCGACAAGACAACGTGCTTGACAATCACAAGCAACGTTACCGCGCAGCTAACGGTGACTGCTACTTCATTTTGGCTTTTAGCATTTTTGTCTCAAGCTTAATGTGCTGTTTTAGTTACCTTCCATGATTCACGTTTAACACGTTGCTACTTTTAATTAACCTTTAATTTGTGCCAACCAACAAATGCGGAAAACATGCGCGAGTACCGAGATTCCGCACTTTTGCTCAGCCACCGCAGCGAATGCCACGTTTTTTTACGCGTATCACTTTTTGATTTTCTTTCGTATTCTGGTATTTGTTGCGGTTACGGTGAAAAATTACTAGGACAAAAGCATGTATATATTCTCAATATGTATTTCTGAATGATCTATATATTTCTAAGATATGAGATTATGCATAGTGGTATTTTCGAGCTGGAAATCTTCGCTTCAGTTCCTCGTATGTAAGATTAAGAGCGAATGAATAATTCTTCGTCCGTGAAACGATAAAGGGTCGATTATGAAAATATTTTCGGATTGAGCTAGAAGTGGGTTTTTCACGCAACGCGGCATACCGTTAAATGATTCAACTCGGTTTCCTTGGAAGAATGTTCTCTTTCAAAGTCATCTTAATGACAATTATAACAAACCATTTGTAGCGTGGGAGAGTTATATAAAAATCTTCATGAGTCATGTTGTAAACATGATCATCATCTTTCCATCATCGAGAAATCTATTTATTATTATAAGTTTTATATTATTTATTGAAAATACTATCGGAGTTGCTATTTGAATTATAGTAACAGTTTATTCTATAATGATTTTATAAAATAAACATTTTTATGATACATTTTTGAAAAAACAGTTCGTAATTCTAAATATAACTTATACGTTTAGTTTCTTTTTAAAGGTCAACTTTGTATTCAAACCAAATAAATGACCAGAATTAAGGTAATAATTGTATATTTTCAATATTCGACTGAAACAGTTATTATCATAGTTCATTAAATCTCAAATAATTGCATCCATTTCTTTGGAAAACTATAAGAGTTCGTGAATTATTATGTTTGATTTAAAGAATACGTATTCTTGTACTTTGAAAAGTGTGGAAGTTAAAATTGATTAGTTTCTAGTCCGGATGGCGATTCAGATGTTTAAATCAGAACAAATATATACTTTTAAATACATCGCGTACTACATTTCATATCGACAGTATGTCGATTCGAGCACGCTTGTCATACTTTCGAAGCGTAGCTCGCCGATATTTTCAGTTAATTAAAATAACTTACACACTTGTGCGGTATAAAGTACAATTTGAACAAGCTGATAATACAAATACATATCGGAACTTATTTATTCGTTGGCCTCTTGTACATACTAACTTCTCGAAAAGCATTTTGTGATTCATCGGCTCGCAACTGTCAGTTTCATATGCAAATTTATCGACCATGCGACCAATAGGTTTTAATTCATTTATCTCTAGTGAATTCAACCGAAGATGAATCAATATTGACTCGAAGTCGACAATGGAAGTAAGTTTAGGCTATATTAAAAGTAGTTAGAAGTTCATTTAAAACTCCCTTTTAATATTCCGTCGCAAGTTTTTCACAAAGAAAAATATCTCGCGAAGAAAAATGTTGAATTTCCGCAGTGTCGCGGGAGAGCGCGCGTCTCGCTGCAATCGTGCAGGCGCATTTAAAAGTACTGCCGGTCGATAGGAAATTAAATTTGAAATCAATACACAGTATCTGTGTGACACGTTAATCTGGGTACCTGCCAAGAATTTCATCCGCTTATCCCGGCGCGGTACCAATCATGCTCGTTATTGCACTCACAACACTGCCCGCCGATTAGACTTCGGCCAGGAAAAGCCCTTATCTTAATTATTCAACGTTGCAGGAATGCCCTCATAGCTGTCGTTTTCTTCCCAAACGATTCAATTTAGTGTCACAATCGATCGGTAATTAAAAGGTAAGATTGAAAAAAGAAAACTCGCATCTATGTTATTATCCGCTGATGTCATAATTGATATATAAGTATAAAATGAATTGAGGCCGGCGTGTAGATCTGCTTTTGGGGTATATGAAAATGATTCCAATTAGCAAAAATTGTTCCGCGAAAGTTCCAAAGGACTTGATCAAATTGTGCAGTCGGCTACGTTATCAGAGATACCTTGTTTTCATAAAATACTACCGCGGTTTAAAACGGCACAAGAAAAGTGTTATAAGAAACAACACGCAGGCTCTTTCGAGGTTTTTAAACTTGGTTTGGTACTAAAAGTATTTATAGCTGAAATTCGAACGAAGGACACTCCCAAGCGACATGGTGGACGAACTAAGGCTATACAATGTTGCGTACCTTGTGATTATAATCAAATACTAGTCGTAACCGAAATACCGAGTTATAGCGGTCAAGAAGCGTCCGTCTGAAGTCTTGCACTATGAAGACACCGATGAGCAAGCCGCAGGGGAGTTAAGCCCACTTACAATGTTAAATATTCAAGCCCCCTTTTCTTCGATCTATATACGCTGGGGTCGACGTTTTTTCTTCGTCTACTGCTTCTCATCTTAGATTTCGTTTTTTCCTAAATATTCATCGAGAGAGAAATTATTCAATGTGATTTCGATAGACTCGCGAATCCTTAAGTTGAGTCGCAAATGAAAGCAGAATCAATTTTAATTCCAGAGTTTAGCCGATTATTTTCAATACAAATATTTTTGAAATTTTGTCATTGACATTTAATACGAATGATTATATTTCTATTTGAAATGACATTTCGAAAAAAATGAAAAACTAATGAATGTTACCTGTGATTGAATTGTTAATTGACGATTTATCTGCGATGGAATACGGCTGATTTATAATTTAGAGTTCTCGAGGAATATTGAATGCGTATAAAATTATGTGACGTAAAATCTTGTCACTTTAAATGGCATAAATGTGGCAATGGGATTATGGGATATACTCATATATAATATTGTACACTAAAGAAAAAAAGAACTTTTATGATGATGAAATTCATTACTATACAGAGAACAAAGAAATGCAAATTTATATCATCTTAGTAGATCAAACTTTCTAAAATTTTTACTGTTGATTTGACAACCTTTTTGTACTATACGTTGATTTTTTACATCAAATTTGCAGCTTAATCTGTACATTACCATATTAATACCATTTTAATAATATATAATTATGCCTTGTTGCTTTTTTAAACGTACTTTTAAAGTTCTAAATTATGTTTTCATCCAACTGATATATGCTAAAAATAGAAGAAATAAGATTAGATGTTAAGATAACAAATTTTTTAATTAAAGGAATTAGAAATTATAAAATCATATTTTCCTATATATACATATATGTATATCTGTATGTAAAAGCTTAACTTGTTCCAAATTATAAGACGATATTGATTAATGATTTTCATTTTATTAATGCCATATTCTATGAAAAAATATCATTTCTATATAAAACTTTGACCTCAGAAGAGTTATGCATGTAATTCTTAATTAAGTTTTAAATTTTAGTTCTGAAAATATTATTTTAAACGAAAATATGTTTTACTGATTAATAATTGGAAATCATTCAACCCAAGAATCTATATTAAATATTATTGAACAAATTTTGTTTTATAAAAATAATAACGTTCTGATTGACAATTACGTTAAAGTTAAACAATGGAATTTGTTCATTAAAAATAATAAACTGTGAGGTTTGAGCGCTTCGCCAGTTATGTAGGCAATCTTCTATTAATTTATTTCAACGTTATATTATATATTTCTGAAAATAAAGTGAATTTTGAGATTATAAATTATTCCCAAATAATGAGTTTAAGAAATGCAGTTTGATAAACAAGGTCATCGTCATCTATAATATCATTTATGAGTTAACCTTTGCTAACACCTTGAATTCGCAACGTTGGGCATTAAATAAATTTAGTTGTAATTGAATTAAATGAATTATACATTCAAATAAACGTGTGAGACTGGCGTTATTTAATATCAACTATGACTGTTATTTTGAAATTATAATTTACTAAATATGAACTGTCTGATAACATAGTTATTCGTTTAACGTATTTTACTCGACATATTAAACTTTAATTCATTTGAGACATCTGTTGAATAAATCAGTACATTGAAAATAGTTTTAGGAACGTCAAAGATGTTCTATCATAATGTAACATTTACAATTCAAATAAATATCAGTGCACTTCAATGCGAGCTATAGGTATGCAAGAATTTATCATTGGAATCTTGTGGTATTAGTTATTAGTAAGATGAAAACTTATTTACAAATGTATCTTGAATGTATTTTTGCATTTTATGAATAAATTACGTTACTATGATATTTCTATATATAATCGTGTAAAAAATCTATAAATTTCACGCGTTATTTCACACTTTATGGAGATAAAATTGCTTGAAAAAAAAGCATTTACAATGTTGATTTTATACTTATATCAGATATTTAGCATTTTGAAAAACTTGATTTGAAATTCTAAAAACTGGAAAACTCTGCTGTTTCATAGACATCATGTCTACCTTAACGATACTTAGAATATTAACAGGGAATAAATTTTCAATTTGATACCATGAAAATGATCTTTATTAGCTATTTTTCTTTTTAAAAAATACATATATCACAGAAGCACTTTATATATATTACCATTAACACTATAAGTCTTTTTAGAATGAAAATCTTAAAAAAAATGATTTGTTCTTATACACTTTTATATATAATTCAATCTTAAAAAAAATTCTCATAATTTTAGATAATTTATCAAGAATTTTCATATTATAATAATG
>JABFQD010005296.1:0-10851 GCA_022817045.1 Psix sp. ZL-2020
TATTATAAATTTTTAATTATTTGATTTTTATCACGAGTAAATATTTTAAAAAATTGATAATTTTATAATACAAAAATCAATTTATTAAATAATTTATAATTAATAAATGATCATTAATCAAATATTAAAGTTTTTACTTTAAACATATAAACGAAAGTAAATTTTGCGTATAATAAAACAATTAATTAATCGTGTCAATATTAATCAAACATTTTATAAATACATGCATCAAATTTTTGTTATTCGAAATTTTCATTAAATTACAAGCATTATATCCACGCTATTAAACAAAATTCATTTAATGTAAACTGCTTATATCCGAACATTTTTTCTATTATTAAAAACCGTTCTTATTATCGTATAATTTTACGTTTTAACTTTCCTCATGATGAATATCATTCCGAGTGAAATGTTTAATTTTTACCTTGTCGAGTATTCCTTCAAAGGAATTGTAATGAAATCACTTAAAAAGCAAACAAAAACGATATCATATATATAAAAAATTAACTATAAAAATTATTAAAGATATTGTTTGTCAGATAAATTATATTTTTTCAACGTAATCAATCTATATTTCATATTAGCAATAATGTTTTAAAATTAAGAAAATGAAAATTGAAAATTGATATACAATACATCTTTGTTAAGATTTTATTAATTTTTTTCAGCAGTATATAATGTTCAGCAATCTGAAGTTAACGTTTTAAGAATACGAGTGAACTAATTCAGTAAATCCGTCTTCATCTTTATTTTACATAGATTACAGATGCATCGTGAAACTTGGATTGTATTATATTTTAGATATTGTCATACGATAATATTCTAAAGCTCATTCAAGTCCATAGAAATAACGTGTCAACCATGAGTTCATGAATTTGTATATATTAGATATGAAAATAGCCGATTGTATGGAAGCTTACACAGATTATTAACATAAAACGAAACACACTAAGTCCTCTCAGGTCACCCTACAAGCGCAAAATCACATAAGATCTTTTGGCAGATTCGTAGCAAATACTACAGTAGAAATGTTGAAACGTAATCCTTGTGTTTAGTTTGCATTTCACAATATTCTTATTCAGATGAATTTCTTCAACTTCAAGTTATCATGTTCAAATTCAAAAGTTATACATTTGAATAATTTTCCTTTCATACAATCGGTATAATTTGAAGAATAACGATAAATAAGATGAAAAAATTAAAAATAAAAAACGAATGTATTTCATTCATTATTTCAAATATTGTAATATTTAAGATAGTTTTTAATTTATATCAATGTTTGAAGCCAATTGGATTTGAAAATTCACGAAGCTGATATATTAAATAAAATGATACAAGATTTACAATACAAATTCTTAATTTCAATAAAATAAAAAAATTGTCTTTTTTGAATTGCCATTTAACGAGATAAATATTTGAAAATGCAAATCATGCATATATATGTATGTATATATGTGTATGTGTGTATGTATGTATATATACGTACATATTTATAGTACATTAAATACATAAAATATTTCATGTATTTAACATATTTTGTATATACACTGAATTTAATGTACATTATAATAATACACCACAACTGACATACAAGCATTTCATATCTAGATTAAAACTACATCTATTAAGTCATGTTTTGTGATACCGACCTTGTAACAAAAGGAACAAAGCGTCCAGCTTTCTAAGACAGATTCCATTGTTGGAGTTTGCAAAGTATAAGAACTTGCGTAAAACAGCTATAAATGGCTTTCACCTGCTATCTTTAATGGTACAGTGGATTCTCGTAATTACGATTGTGTCTTCAAGTTGTCTCATAAGATGATTGATTTTATATAAATATATTAAACTGAGATTAACTTTTCATATTATAAGGAATTTTTTTCACATTGAAAAAATTCATCGTATCTTATAAATTCATAAAATTATTGTAGTTTGAAAGTAAATTTATTAAACAAATCAAATTTATTTGTCAAAAAACGAAAAGCAAAATGAATTTATAACTAATTTCATTTTTTTGAAATTTCTAACGTATGAGAATTTTCTCAAATTTATTTCAAACCCACTCTTGTGTAGAAACAGTATTTCAAAGCATCGCTGAAGCATATGTAAGGTCATACGAAAGCGAAAAAAACGTCTACGTTTCGCTGCCGAGTATTACAGGTATTTCCAATAAAGCTGCCGTGTCTGCACTTTTGAAAACAAGTATGACTTTACATGAAGTACTTTTTATTGCAGAATGTTCAGGTTAAGGGTCAAGATTAAGCACTTGAAATAGGATGCGGAGGGTATTCGGAATGAGACAGAAAACGAAAGGAACATCTGCAATGACGTTCTGAAATTACTCAGACATGTAGCCTTGAAATCTTAGACGAAATACGTTTATTCCAAAAAACGAGAAAACAAGGTAGTAAGTTTTGGATTGTGCACTAGCAACTTTAATATAGGTAAACAAAGTGCTTAACATAATCATATTTTATGCGTGGCTGCAAAAATTTGCTCTCACAAAAAATGATTAACTTCGTCATTTCTTGAGTTTTGCTTCAATGTATTATTATTTATCAGAATTTAATTGATAGCAATATAAATATGTTAAGCAAAATATACATATGTTCTTATATACTGTCAAGACATCAATTTATTTGTTTATACTCATAAAAATATAACATTCAATTCTCTGCATAAACCGTGTTTCCTTTCTGTTTAATTAACCTTTGATACTGTTACAATAATAATAGTAGTAATGGCCGTTAACATAGTACAACATATGGTGATTGGCGTGACACAAAATTCGCCCGACTCATTTCCAAGTGTGATTAGCTCAGACTCAGGTGTCACACACGCCATGATGAATTTCAGAATGACAGTTTCACTTCCAAGATTTCCTCATATGAACACCCTGAAATTATTCCTCTTCTTCTTCTTCCTCTTCTTCCTCCTCCTCCTCTTCCTCTTCTTCCTCCTCTTCCTCCTCTTCTTCCTCCTCTTCTTCTTCCTCAGCTTCTTCCTCACCTCCCTCTCCTTCTTCTCCTTCTTCCTCTTCGTCGAACTGTGGTTCCTCTAAGTCATCATCTGCCGCAGCTTTCGTATCCTCTTCACCTTCCGGTGATTCCGGATCTCCAGCTTTTTTGCCCGGTCTTTCACCGAACCATTTCGGCAGCTTCGCTGTTGAGATAAAGAATATGAGAAAAATAAACAAATTGAAAATACGTATAAAAAACGTTTGTTGAAATTTCACTCTATTTTCTTACTCAATTTAACATTCTTTTGTCCTACACATAAGCTGGAACTCGACTATTAGTCTATTTATCAAACATTTTATTCACTTCTAACAGAAAAAATGAATTACGGTTTTAGTTTCTTTGAAGTTCAAAATTAAAAGTTAAGGTAAACATTTACATATTTTCAAAGCTCGAATATTTAGCGAGATTGTGTTTTGTATTTACAAGCTGAGAGCTATGCTTTTTGCATTGTAAAATATGTTTAATTATGGAAACGTTGATTTACAAACTACAATTTTTTTGTGATTATTATTATTTTTCCGAATTATGTTGATTTTGAAATATTTGTAACTGTAATCATTTCTAAAAGCATTGTTTGCTTTTATTCGAAAAAACACTTGCAAAATTGAGACATTTTGTTTCTGCAAAAAAGTTTCTGCAGTTTCTATATTTAACTGTATTTAAGTCTGTAATGTTTAGAAAAGCATGATTATACAAAATGAATGTTCATTACTTTTCATTACGTAATTTTCGTCATCGAGGTTTATAAAAAAAAGATACATACTCTTTTGACGACCCATGAACTGTTCTTTTTGTTGAGTCCAATTTTTCTCGACAATTTCCTTATGCAATTCGGTCAAACCCTGAAACATTAATGGAAAATAGCATGCAAGGATTTTCACACAAGGTTTCCTTCCCAGAAGGACCTTTGACGTTGACTTCTATGTCAGTCTGGGAAGTACGTCTACCATTTGGGCCTTTTTACACCACTCTTTCGTTCGGGGGAAATAACATGTATTTTTCATGAAATGATGGCATTGAGACACTTGATTATTTCTAAATGTTCCGACTCCATCTCATCATAAAAATGGATCTAAAAAATATTTACCTCAATATTCACCTAATAAGTTCAACATTTTTTTCCTACCCATATGTTTTCTATTACTTCCGTCTTCCAGATTTGTTAACAACATGAGTTTATTATTTGCGTTTCATGAATCTCAAACCAAAAGGATAAGAAACACCAAATGAAAACAGCATCTTTGCAAAAACATCGTTAGGAACGAAAAATCAGAAAACTTGATTTTGACATGAAAGTTTAAGTAACTGATTTTTTCTGCTTATGGTAGGTTTTTAGATCATAAATTAAGTGAGTCACGATTGCAAAAATTAAACACGGTCAAAAATCACAGAGGTCTATAGATAATTATCAGGGGTTGGGGCTTATGAAAAGAAAACGAGAGGCTTGTCAATCTTAGGACTTGTCCTGGCTGAACAAACTAGTTGGGGCAGGCAAACAAGCAACAGGGCTCGTGGGACACCTCTCGACTCACTTTTAGTGCGTTTCATGAACTGTTCTGTTTTCTGTTTCCATAGTTTCTCGTTGAGTTCCGCTAAAAGCGTGTCATAACCCTGCGATGCAATTCACAGTGTTCGCGATCACTTAGACTCGAAACGACGGGGTGCCTTTTAGCAAGTTTCTATCTCTGAAGAAAGCAAAGTACTCTTGGTGCAGTTTCGACTACTTCTATTTTTACACAAAAACGCACCGTACGGCCCTTTATCCAACTCGCGTTAAGTCTACGATGAAAAATTCACTTAATGTATACTTATCGATTACAAAGTTGCCCGGACAAATGTTACGTCCACTTCGCTGGGGAAATTTGTAATTAAAAAATAATATCAGTCCTGCGAAAAGTTCGCTTTCAAATTTGAGCCAAATACATTTGCGCTAAATCCTTTAAACATTGATATTTTCTATTCTACAAGTTTTAACAGTAAGGTTCTTTTTTATTTATTTTCATTATTCCACTTATTAAGTTTCACGTTTTGCTCACTCAAGAGGTTCCGCGAAACTATAATTATTAACACGTTCTCGCATTATTGTTTAAATGCACATTTTTGAGTGTATTGTAAAAGAAACGAATTTATATTTATTCATCGATTATAAAATATCTGTGTCACTGTTTCAGTTGACTGCGTACAGTTGCCGGGACATTTTCAAATACTGTTGATTCGAAAGGTAAATTCGTCCACAATGGAAATTACAACGCGAATAAAAAGATTCACGATAATTTGCTAAGCTTTATTTTATTTTTGCTAATATAATCAATCCGTTCGCTGAATGCATGCAGCAAACGCGTTTATTTGACCAAAAATAGGTCATTATGATGATTACTGGGAACTTCATAAGAATATGCGAAAAGCGATACTTGCGTTCCATTTCACTATCAATTCGTCATTAAGGGATATTGAATCTCGCTTCCATTGATGCAAATTGCGAACATGAGAATATCCGATGTTATTAGTTCGACGAATGAATTTATGATCAAGTTCATATTTACTTTTTGATCACTCGCGATGAAATCGGAATAATTGTTTAACATCGTTACCAAGATACTTTGCTTTTTTCAACTTTTCAATATCTAAAGTATTTACTCCATTGAGTTTATACTGATTTCATACTTACACCTTCGAATAATTTCTTTTTATCATCGTAAGACCTTGTATCAACTCTGCGTTCATATTTGGAGGCAACTTGGATTTTGGGCTGTGAAAGATATTCGATGTTTATTAGTTTTTGTTCCACTCATTTTTTTAATTCATCATTTCGTCAGTATTTAATTTCATACTTACGGGATACTTTCCAGTGAGGGCTTCAGGGTCCAAACCTTTTTTAAGAGCTTTATGCCTCAATTGTTGTTTTTGTCTTTCTTTCAATTCTTTCAGCTGAAATGTTTCATAGAATGAAATTCGTGGCAAGAAATATTCCAAATAAACTGCAGCTCTATTCAATGTATGTTCAGCAAAAATAATAAACGAATTACTTACATCGTAATCTTGGCGTTTTTGACGTTCTTCTAAATCGTACTTTTCGGTTTCCAGTTTGACAATAGTTTCCCAAAGCTCTGTTGCTTTGTTTCTTAATTTGTCAATGTTGAAACCGTCAATTTCTAAAGGTTTGATGCGAATGCTTAAAGATATCTTCTTCTCTTCCTCTAATTGTTCTTTTGTCTTGTTGCGCTCCAATTGTGCCGACGAGAGATTTCCCTGAGGTGTAAAAGTATAAATTAGTAGTAGAAAAAAGTAATCAAGTTTTCCGATAACCACAAAGCTTACTTTACATGCGAATTTCAATCAGCGTACTTTTCAAAAACAATAGTTTTATTAACTTTTATAAAATGAATTTTATGACGTCGCAAATCTTACAATGAATTTTCTCGTAACAGACGAAATAATTGTTTTATTCAATATTTTACCCGCCATCTTGATTGGTTATTTGATTTCATTTAACGCTATTTATTTTGTTGCCGATACTTACAGACAAATCTTTCTTGGTAATGGTGAAGTTTGGTCCTTTCTTGTTTGCCTGATCTTTCATCGCTTGCATCATCGCTTGACGTTTCTTTTCAGATTCCTCCAGGCGCCTAATTAACGAGGAATTAAAACAGTGAATTTAAACTTTGATTGCGACAGAAAAATGCTTATGCTAAATAATATTTACCTCCTCTTCTCTTCAATATCTCGCTGTTTCTTTTCCTCTGAAAATGTTAAATGCTTATGGTTACAAATCAGGAAAATATAAACCGTCAAAATGATTCACAAAACTCTCCAAATGAGCTCATTTCAAGTTAAAAGCCGTTAAGTGGACTTCGAAGTTTCGAATTTATTTCGTTTGCTTAATCTTCGATAGTTAAGATTAAGATTCGTTTTGTTGATTCATATAAAATCATTTACAACATTTGACGTTATTTGATTATCTTTGCATTCTGCTCTTCAATGCCATTTGAGTTTTGAACTTAAAAATCCTTGTAGGAATAAAAACAATGTTATAGTAAATAGAATTGTTTCAAGCTATTGTACGCGTGACGAGAAAGGATCAAGAACTCAAGATGACGAGTTTACTCAGATCTTGTTGTTTGACTTTGAACAAACTCGACTAACTTTTAATTGGGCTCATTAGAAGATGCGAAAGCGTTTTGATGCGTTGTACAAAATTTTACCAATTTCTCGTTGACGACGCTCTTCCTCTTCCTTCTTTTTCTGCGCCAATCTCTTCTCTTCATCAGCACGAGTGATTTTGCGCTTAGCTTGTTTTTCCTAAAAATATTCACAATGCATATTGGGCAGTTACTTTTCGGATCGTGATACTTCAGTTTCAAAGTAGCAATTATACATTGCAAATAATCATTAGAGCGAGTTCAAGAATAAAGCTAGTCAATTCTAATTTGTAATTTAGCTGAGACAATTTTTCCAATTATAAGAAATAGCTTTAAGGATATTATCAGAAATAGAAATTTGTTCTGATTTGTGTTTGTTTCTCTTTGACAAATTTCATCGATCAATTTTTGTTGATGTATTCAATGATTTATTGACTATTTCAAAAGACCATTTTTGTATTCAAAATTGTTCGTTGAAGTGCTTACCTTGAGTCGTTTGAGTTCTTCCTCTTCCTTGGCTCTCTGCTTCCGCCATTCCGCGATATATTCCTTGAGTTGTTCATCGAGATCACTTCTCTTTTGTTCTTGTCTCTGAAATGAAAATAAAATTGATTACAACGTAGAATTTATTATTAACTTAAATTACGACAAAATAATACAAAATCAAGTATTATTTTCATAAAAGGATTTCACGCGAATAAACAACTTTTATAGTTTATAACTTGAAAAAAGTTATGAATTTATGGCTTAACAAAAGTGAAAAACAATGCATGTATATGACAAAAAAAACCTTTTTATAACAATGTATACGTTTTAATAAAAATAAAAATGTTAAAATAACATGTTGAGTTAAAAATTGTTGTCGCAAATTCAAATTTTATGAAAATTACAAGCGTTTCAAAATAAATAGTATTAAAAATGATAATAATGAACTGCAAATAAATTGAATCATTTTATATTATTCATTTTTTTAATCAATCAATATCATAAAAGTATAGTTAGAAAGGAAATTAAAATTTAAATTATTTACCTTCATAAACTCGACTCCCTCGCCGGAATCCCTGCACGCAACCGGAGCAAAAACAAAAGTAACTGTCTTTAGTGTCAAGTTGCGAGATCCAACCTCTTTTTAGATGCCTCAAAGGCTTTAACATCTTCTGCCATATTACTTCTCTACTCGCCACCCACTCGCCCAAAATACCGAATCTTTCTCTTTTAATTTTTCTAATCTTTCACACCCATTAATATAGTCTTATAGCTAATGATCTCGTGCGCTCTAAAGCAGACGGACAAAAAACGAAAAACAGACAGAAAGAAATAGGCGATTGGCAGAGTAATGTTTTGCAAGCACATAATATTGTATAAATTAAGTCATTATAATATTATTGTCAAAAGCCGGATACTGGCAAAACAGCATCTGTATGCTAAGGCTGCGCTAATGCGGAGGCTAATACAAAAATAAATGTATAATTTCAAAAGGTACTCGAGAAAATAAAAACGTTGGTTTCAAAATTTATATCGATTTTTGTTTTAGCTAATCTTGAAAAAAAAACAAAAAAACAAACTATTATAGTCATGTAATACTTTGACGTTATTATATAGAATATTTTATGTAAATTACAACTGTCCAATTTCGTTTGGCATGAGTTCTAAGTTTTGCTATTATAACTCTGATCTTAAACTGATTATAAAAGGTGTTATTGATAAAACGAAAGTCCATTCATTTATTTCAATAACCTTTTTCAAATACTCACTGAAGCTTTAACACTTTTAAATCATTGGTTCGTTTGACTTCATTTCGCAAGTATTTTAAACTCTATTTATTTATTGTTATAATAATAGAATTTCATTATCATTTTTAATTATATATTCTATTAAAAGTAGACCGTTTTTGTTCTAAATTTGTATCATTCTTTACCAAGACACATAACCTATTTAATTAAATTTTGTTCTTACGAGTTTCGTTATTTTTTATTTTCATCCAAGTTATTAAGACAACAAATATTTTGTAATACAATTTTTTGCCTTCATTTTGTTTAATGTACGCAAATTGCATTTTTATCTTACCCTGAAAAATATTGGTAACAAAACTAGATCACTAAATTATTATTGCTTTAAATTTGTAGTATATGTTGTTAAATTAATTTCGTTACACTACTACTAAATCTCAAAGTGATATTGAATAACATGGTGGTTACAGCAAATTAATTTTGTTAATGTATTGAATTACGTGACGTTTAATCATATATATAACGAATAAGTGAATTCTACCTTGAACAGACGTATAACAAATGTTTATATTAATTTTTAAACCAAAATCAACTTCAGCTGTATTTTCATTCGATTTCGCTCTATTACTTTCCCATTTATGAATTCCACAACAGAAAAATAGATTTCAAAATCACCATCCAATCAACAAAAACCAGTTTACAACCTTAATCTGTAACCAACAACAATTTGCAACTGAAACGCGACGTCAAAGCGAAGATTGTATATTTTTCAGTTAATTGTTTAGTTTGACCGTTCGGTCTCATCTATGATCGACACAATTCAGACTGAAAATTTGAAATGCATTTTTTATATGCATCGTTATATTTGTATTTATTCATTATAAATGATTAATATCTGCTAAAATAACTTTAGAGAAATGAATTTTCAAAATTTAACTCAATTTTATTAATGCATAATTATCTAAAAATAGTTTAAAAAACTATTCATTTCAAAAATTAAAACGTTTTAAAAACTATATAATATTACATTGAATGATTATATAATATTAATGTTCATGTAAGATTATAGATACTCTAATTTTGTTGGTAGATTTAAACAAATGTATTTTAGTACAATTTGAGTATTATTTATAATTTGGTGTATATTATTTTGGCTTTAAACTAATGATCAAAACTCAAGGTGTACTTTTATTTTGAAATGATTTACCAGGATCGTCAGAGATTCTGAGGTATTTACTATTGTGTCCTGTAATTTAAAATTTCGATGTGATTATTATTAGATTTGGCATGTAAACAAAACTTAACTTTGTTTATAACTTATTTTCCATACAAATTCAATTTAACAGTTAATAAAAATTTTTTGCGATCAGTAAGGAATCACTTACCACCCTACTTAGAGGTCGATAAATAGTTTTTACAGACTAGATGTAATTGACTTACCTACATCCAACCAAGACGTTGAATGGTAACTTACTGTTTACTTGTGGTTCAAACTGTGGTATGTCACAGAAGCGGCTTGCGATAATAGCTTCGGAGAGATTTAAAAACACTCGACTGCGAATCAGCTCTTGCCTTTGTCTTGTGCTCTCAAGTTTCCTTGAGATTGTCATCGCGTACTTGTCACACTTGTAACATAATATACATTATGATATATATTATGTATACATAATATACAATAGAGCCTAATTACGGCTCTATTAAGAGGTAAACTGGTAAATTTTAAAATCTCTATACTTACTATTTTATTAATTTATAGGTTGATTTTCAAAATTATAGTTAATTATTTATAATATATTATTTATTTAATATATATTCATATTTTCAGTCATTATAATAATATAAGTTGTACAATACTATGTATTATAATAATAGAAACTTTGTTAGATAACTCCATAAAATACAATAACGCTTTCATTGGCAAATTTTGGAATTTGATTATGATTTCTCTTCATTCGTATTTTC
>JABFQD010005297.1:0-10850 GCA_022817045.1 Psix sp. ZL-2020
ATATATATATATATATAGTATTGACATTTTAATGTAAATATTGATTTATATAAATGATGTTCAGTTTATTTGAAATTAATTCAATTAATTTTATTTCAATTCAATTAAATTTAAACTATTTTTTTCGGTCTTTTCGGAACAGTGAAAAATTTGATTTTCTTGAATTCGAGTTCATATTACATAAAATGACTGAAATGAAGTTCATTTCGAGATTCGCAGTAATGTATAAAATAAAAGAAGGATTTTCCCCATTTTTTCAACTTTAACCGAATCATTTTGAACCTCGTTTATGTGGAAGAATGCACAGAAAACCTGATTATTCGTGTTTCTTTTCAAATGTCACAATTTGTAGCTTTTTTCTTAAATACTTTACTATATTTCATTATTTGTCGAGAAAAATTACACTGTTCCCTTTTTTCTTCTGAACAGGTTTTGAATAACAAACATTGAAGAACGTTTTAATGATTCGAATTTTAACGAAAAATTTTTAATTAAAATAGTTAACGTTCTCTAAATTTAAAAAAACGTTAAAGTTAATGAATTCAGTTTTAATGAAGATGTAACTAATAAATATGAAATTATGCGTGCTGCATACTAAATTTATTAGAGCATGAGTTAGTTTACATATAATCGACATAATAAAAATAAATTAATATGAAATAATGATATACAATTTTTAATAATCGTTTTGTATGACTAATAACAAATTCTGCTATATTAATTTTGTTATCAAATGAAAGATTTCATTAAATAAACAATACAAATTAAATCATCTTTAGTTTTTCACCGTTTAAGAGCATTGATATTACTCTTTAAAACCGGCATTAACTATGTGATAAATATATTTTTCTTTTTGGTTTAATGTATCTCATATTATATATTTTTTTTTATATTTTCATATGTCTATAATGCTTGCCGATCTAGTTTAACCATTTAAATTTTGTAGTAAAATGATAATAATAGCAATATCTAGCGCAAACAAACAAAAATATTTTATTTTAAACATCTCAATTGTTCATAATCGTACAAAATGGATATTACGGGTTATTCCCATTTTATTGCAATATCATTAAAAATATTATTTACATTAAAATAATATTGTGTGGTAAAAAGTTTTGAGAGAATTGATAAAAATTAATACAAAAATAGCTTATCTAAGCTAACATGTTGGTCTAAGTTGAACAATTTTAATATGTATTACCGAAGACAACGTTCTATTAAAAAACGGAATATTGATTAATGCAGTATTTCTTCTTTTGAGTTTAATAAGTAGTTAAATGAAACTATCAATGTCAAATAATTTTGCTGAACTGATTCTACATTAAACGTAAATTTGAGAAATGTAATTAATCATTAGATTTTAACAAATAATGATATTATATAAGATATATAATAATAATTAATTTATATAAGATACCGAGCTGAATTTCAGTAAAATTGAAAGTGTTTGAAATGTAATATTCATATAAATACAAATTAATTATACCAACTGAAGTATTTTCAAAGAAAAACTGAGCACAATGTTAATAAAAATATGACTAGTTACCATTGAATAATGAAAATCTAAAATGAACATAGCACTGTTTTCAATTGAGAATTAGGCTGCATGAAAAAACTCTAAAAACATTTTCAGTGTATATTTGTTGATTATTCATAAAAATATTTTTGAGTATGTAGGTATAGAATAACCCTCTCGATTTATTGATATTATTTAGTACTCAGAAAAATAAATTGAACCAATTATTGTGAGCTTTTAATTAAGTTGGCTCGTGAAAAAGACTTAATTTAATGTGATTAAATGTCATTATTTTTCAAAGATGAAACTATGGCTGTGATGAAAAAATCTTCCTACTTTGTGTACCGAATTTAAAATAACTATATTTAACGCTATCTACTGAGATGGGATTTAAAAAATAGTGGGTAAATCATTATTTTAAATAATATGTATCTTTATAAGCTCAATCACATTTCATTACCTTTCAACGAATACATGTCGAATAAAAATTGATAGATACTTAAACGCAGAAAAAACATACAATATATCAATTCGATATATTTGATATGAAAACATCTTTGTTGACATTTGTGTTATTTACCTATCAAATTAACATTTCTAGTTAAAGTATTTTGATTATATTTTTAATTTTTTGACGTTTCGAAATGTAATAATAATAATAATAAAATAATAAAATATGAATTTAACTAAGTATGTAATTTAATAAGAAAATTTTAAAGAGCTTTCAAAAAGTATTTATTTGTAGGTTTTGTTTTAGCTATAAACTGATTTATTTTAAAAGGTAAAGAGAATAATATTCAGAACAGAACCACAGAGGATATTTATATATAAAATCGAAAAATATTGATTAAATTTTAAAAATATTTTGGTACTAATAAAATAAATATGTTTGAGATTATTATAAGGCAGAGTTCAAAATCAAATGCGTTCTCACACGTTTACATCATTATCTACCTCACGGCAGCAGTTCTTGATGGGCGCATGCGCGATGTGAAATCCGATTTCATATTTAAGTATAGAAAAAGTAGGAAAAATTGAAATGGTAGGAACTCGTTTCTATTTACAGAAGTATTTGTATTCCATTTATGATTTTAAAGAATTTAGCTAGCAGAGGCTTAAAATTAAAATCTTATAAAAAATCGATTGCGATACATTTTATAAACTAAACCAGATCAATGGTAAATGTAGTTTTTAGTCCCTTGAGAAATTCTAGAAAATATTAAATAACTTAATCAAACCAAGTATTAGACAAGAAATTCAAAATTTGTCCATCGTAAATATAATCTGTTCCTACCCTATATTGTGGTTTTAAAGTTCTATGGTTTCGATTTATCTTGCTCCCTGAGTAAATTCATGATTCTTGAACTTTGTGTAATCATATCATTGTATCTATTTATTTCTTGGATGAGTATAACGACATTATAATGACAATTTAAGAATTATTGTCGTAGAGAAAAATGTCTTGAATAGTAGTAACGCTACTTCAGTTAGTATTTTTGTATAGGCATGTGCATCCTGTTACACAGTACAATCTATACGTCAGTATTATATTTTAAATCACAAGACACGGCAGTATTTCTGTCGGAAATATTTAACATTGAAACATTATTTTCTTATTCTCTAGCTTTATGAAAATAGACTGATGTTTCAGTTTCTATGCATGCTTTGATCCTCAAGAAACATTAATTTGTGATAACCTTCCTCTTTTTATTTTCATTCCATCGAAAATTGTTTCAGTATTGTAATTGTGATTTTGAAATAACAGTTTATCTTTGTTTGTCTCTCATTTTCTTTTATAAGATGCAATATTATTTTGAACATTTCATTTCTAGATTGAATTTGAACCGACAACTGGGAAGATACGTTCATTGAAACATATGCCAAATAAACATAACGTGATATTTTTTAGAACATACAATTCTTGCAACATATTCCTTTGATACATTGCCAATGTACTTTTGATTTATTTTAATCATAATAAAAATATACTTAGTTCTATAAAATGTGTTATAACATTACCATGATTTTAAATTCGATTATATCTTGTTTATGACGTAAAATACGTTGATATTACATGGACATTCTATCAGCTTGATGTTTCTTTCTCAAGAAGAAACAGTTGGTAAATTATCAAAATATTGTTTTCAATGCTGTCAATAATAAATCATATATTTTTTTTTGCCAATTAAAGTAAAGCAAAAATAAATATATTACAATATTGTTTAAGAATACATATATATTGACAATATTAAAATCTATAACGAACCTAAATTGTGTGGCCTATTTCTCATTTATATTGCACTGTTACGAAAATTGACGTTCATAATCTGTCGATGGTTCTGCATTGCTTTGTCTTTTCAGAAACAGTTTTCAAAGAACTCGAGGAAATCAATCTCTGAAATAGTTTCGTATTCAACTGACAGACATTTTAAACCATTGTACCTGCGTCTTCTCGATCGAAACACTGACCAGCGTTTATCAGAGATATCAATATTTTTTATCGCAGATTTTGTATTCAGTGAGAGCTCTTCATTTTTGTCAAATACATAAGTATATTTTTATCTACTTTGCAGGACATAGACCTTCTTGGCTAATCGATACCCGGCATGACATTTACCTTAGAAATCGATAACGTATTACGTATGGTAGTTGGACAATTGCACCTTCAAGTTATCACAAAATAACTTCAATATTATACAACATCGGATCGTAGGACAACTTAAAGAACGATATTTCCACTTGGCAGTTCTTTGCTCTTTGATCTTTTACTATCCGGCCTGCAATCTTTACCAACGCGATGTGCTTCTTTATTCAATTTTCGCTGATTCCAGACAACAAGACAACTTTCAGTATAATTAATTCAGCGAGATAAAAAGTATTCCGTGAATTTTGCCCAAAAGAATTCTCCTCTTTGTGTTCTCTAACTTTCAAGAAATTTAAATAAAAAACTTGAGGCACAGATTGATAACGTCATTATTCAACTGTTGTGCGTCATTAACGGTTTTTCTATCCGCGGTTATTCGATAACCTTGATTTTCTAACGATAACTCTTCGCACTTCTTCCCTTATGAAAGTGAGACTTTCGAGATAACAGAATGTCATATTGGATTCTTTACTTACGCTTGCTATCAATATTTTAGTAGTCTTGCTATCCGGAACTTATAACGCTCGAGATTTTCTACACTGTGACCAATGACGAGGCACATAATCAAATTCTTGAACAATAATTGATGGAAATTCATGTATATTTGGTTCCGCGTTATGGCGATATAGATTGTTGTATATAGTGTAACGTTATATTTACTTTTACTTATCTGTTTAGTATTTACGGCGAAGAAACTTATTCTTGCTGAAAAATCTAACGAAGCTTGCGATAAATTCCTAAAAAATTTCCAGTTTCTTTGCGAAACATTGTCACGTCTAAATAAACAAAAAGCATGTAATCTATCTTACTTATTGTATTAAGTGCAATGAAATACACTTTTGGAAAAATTCATACCGCCGAATAGATACAAAGAGGAAACTGTGTGTTTATGTTTTGATTTCGCACCAAATCTCGCGTAAAAAGCATGCGGAAAAGGTGGGATGTTTGTTTCGTTTAATTTGCTGAAATAACAAAAAAGAAGTCCGACATTATTCTGTAAAACCGCAATTCATTCGCTGCTGCATCTGACCTGTGCAAGAAAACTGCACTTAATGAGGACTTCTGAAAGAAAACTTTCTTTGCCTCAAATTTAGCATTGAAATATTCAGCTCATTGAAACGAACAATTCTAAATTGTTCTCAATTTTCTGTTGCTAATGGTGTTAGGTGCAATTTTCCAGAGACAATTTTCAAAGGTACGTTTTTGAAGAAACTTCTTTTGACCATTAGTCGTAAAATATCATTTGCATGTATCTATGATAGAAGAAACAATGTCGCACTTAAAACAGTTGGCGGTAGGAGGAAGTAAGACAAAAACATTGCGGGCATCAAAATTCGAGAATATATAGGGTCGTCTGCCTTAGCTCGTCAGGCTCGCGCCGCGTACCTTGATTAATATGAGTTATAACATGAAGTATGCTCTTTTTTGTATTTCAGTTTTTTATAGTGCGTTTAGTATTTTGAGTAACCCTGTTAGTATTGTTAATTCATTTTTATATGTAGACTGTCGTTCCATGTAAAATAAAATTTTCTAAGTATATTCTAAATATTAAGCTTTATATCATTTCTTTTTGTTCATCACTGGCATATGCATGAAAGTTAAAAGCATAATATAATTACAATCAATGAGTATCTTTAAAAATATTCAGATTTTAATAGGTTTTTTCTTAAGCTGTTTACGCAAAATATTTGATAAAATGAGTTTGATCTTGAAATTGTATTATCTTTAGGGGGTATTACTTTATCTGTATATATTAATTAAATAAGTAACTGCCATTTCTGAGGACAAACTCTTTTTGTCAACTGAATATTATCTCGAATTAATGAAAAAACTAAAACGTAAAAATTTTCCCCGGTTTAAATTACAAAGTACCTTTCCGCGACAAACCAGACTAATTGTTGGCTTGTCATCGCAAATTTATTATTTGGAGCGAACGCTGATTCTTTGTGTAGCGTTACAATTTCTAATTTGTGCTAACTATTCGACCATTTTTGTTGAACGTGAGTCTCGTTATTTAATTCTTACACTTTTCTAATTTTATGTTATAAATTTTAAGAAAAGTAAAGTTCATTATTAATGAACTTTGTAATATAATGGAATTTGTTCATTATTATAATGTATCATAGATCCTTAAACAAAATTTTAACAAAATCAGCTATTCAAAAATACGCACCGTGTACGAATTTGAAAATTATGATATCAAAGTTTACATTGGAAATAAAAATTAATTATACATATTTGTTTCAAAAATCGAATATCTCTATTTATATCGTGAAATCTAGGTAGCCTATTTTTCATGAACAACGATGTGAGAAAGCATCAACAGTACAATACTGAAACCCTTGGTGGTTTATAACATTGTACAGATGTTCATGACACACATAGAAGAAAACTTCAGCATTGTTTTTACGTAGGTATATTCCTACTATACTATCATTCTAATTCGTCGATACTCAGAAACTCAGTCGGCTAATGATACTCCCATCAGCTGAACACGAGTTTATACAAAAAATGAATTTAGAACCATCGAAAGAGACAATACAAAAAATCGATTCCCACTAATCGATTTTTCCCCAAACAACTTGTATAACATGAGAAAATAAATGAACTTTGATCGACACAAGTTTTTTTTCTTATTGTCAAACGAATTCAATGAATTTACCGAAAAATATGTTATGATTCAAATTCGGAGTCTTAAAATTTATAACAAAATTTGAAACAATTGAACTAAATTTATTTAAGTATGCTTTGTAGAGCATTATAAGTGGGGTTACGTTTGACAAATCTTCATTTTATTTGCTTACAAATTTGACCTTTTCAGATTAAGGAAAAGTTTTACTTTAACCACGGATTCGTTAAATTAACAACCTTTAAAGTTGAATTATGACATTAACTAATACAATGTTATAAATTCAGTTGAACTAATAGCATTGTAATGTTATTAAGTATTTGTTATTTCTTAATTCAAACAATTTAACCCATTATATATTTTTTCGAATCAATAAGTTGTCTTGATGATAAAATATGGTTAGTTTAACATTTAGATCTAAATTAATGTAATACTATTTGATAAGTTGAAATAATATGTATCCACCCTTATGCGCATTATATCAATTTTTTTTAAATTGTCAAAAACAATTAGTTAAAATTACGAAATCACTAAATTTGTTGTTGAATCATTAGCAATTTTCAAAAAATAATATATAACTGAATGGACTGATTTAGATTGATTATATTGATTTGAATAAATAGCGTATTAAATTTGTCATTTTTGTCGATTTGACATAAGCCTTAATAAAAATAATATTAAAAAACAGTCACACACGAACGAACGAAAATCAATGTTGAATGAACAAAAATATTGTCTAAACGAAAAAATACATCCTCGGTGGATCAAAACTTTTACGTTAGTCGTTTGTTTTATCATGTTACTCTTCGTTAAAAGCAGTAACAGTCGTGCGAATTGTCAGAGATCGAATCGCGGTGCGAGAATCGAATCAATAAGGTGGTCGGCGACAAAAGCGGTCCCATAGAAGCGGAGCCGAAAACCCGGTGACCCGATTAGCACTCACAGATCTGGCTAGTGTCGGTGCGTGGAATCGCAATATCGGCTGGCTGGGCTGATGACAGTTAGCAGAAGGCGAGCTCGTCTGGCGTCAGGCTTGCGTCACATCCGGACGAGGGTGCACTCCGAGACACGCGATTTCACTGACCATCGAGCCACGGCCGAGGCTCCTCGCACTGTCTCGATGTCGCGTTTCCTCGTTGAAGCATAATTACCGGCTGATAAGCCCAAGTTCTCACCCCAAAGTCTCTTGCTGCCTTGACCTTTAACCCGGCCAAATCCAATGGAGCGCTAGGCCCCCAAAAACTCACGCAGTTTTCACTTGCTTTGTAGCCCCGAGTCACATTTTAGTGCGACACGACAGGCAGTGCACTCTGAAGCACGGTCGTTTGTTCTTATCCTCGGAACCTCGCGCACGGGGAAATCAACCCCCACGCGAACTACTTGCCACCCCGCAAAAGCCGCCACAAGCCTCCCTCCCTCGCTCTCACGCGCTTCTCTGCCTGCGCGACGACACCGTATGGAGGGGAAAGGAGACTTTAAGGGTCATTCCGTGCCAAACTATCGCACCGATTTCCATCGATCCTCTACAAATTTTTGTATCACGCCACTCACTGCCACGCTGCGTGACTCATTGCCACGGATGTCGCTATTCAAGAACACCTGGCCAGATGCTGGTCGCATTCATTTCATTAGCCACCGGGTTCTCGTTAGAGGGGATTATGCCGACAAATGTTACGCGCTACGGTCACGTATAACACCCCAACATTACGCTTCACTTTTGCATCAACGTTTTTCGTTGATTTTTTGACCCATGACCCCTGGTAAAGTTTATTAGAGCATAATGCGTTTTCGATTGCGAACATGGAATAGTTTGAATAGAATTTTGAATCTTTGTTTGATAAAATGTCGGGGTTTCTAGTTTGCAATGCAAACACTATCGTGTTTTGCAAGTGTTTTGAATCGGAATACTCTAAATGTTTACAATACCATTGCTTGCAGAAGGCACATGGACAAGTGTTTGAAAACGAAACACCCGCTTTATACTCATCAACAGAAATATTTTTCCTTTGGCTCGAATATATAATCTAATTTAAAACTCTTTTTGGATATTTAAATTGCTTTGATGAAAACATGATATTTTTTAGTATTGGTATTTTATTAAATGGATGAATATACGTTTCCATATTCCAGTATTTTTCAAAAATATTATCTGAAAAATTTAAGTTTAAAAAATGTGTGAAATTACTGTTTTCATAGTAGAACTGAGATATCCTTCAAAAGGATCAATACTGCATTATTTACAACATTTAATTTTAACTTAACTGATATCTGAGATCTAAATTTTATAAGTAAAGCAAACAGTTATTTTTATACTTTAGTTTTCTTTAGATAAATCCAGAAAATATTAAAATATTCTTAACTGTATGGTTAATATAGATACATTTGGAGTGTCTATAAAGCAATCAGTTTTTTGATTTGAAATCTAATAATATAAAACTTGCACATTTGATCTTTATGTAATCGTCAATGTTTTGGTCAAGCTTGAAATATTAAGTCGTGGTATGTAAGAATGATATAATTTCGGTATAAAAAGAATACTCAGTATAAATAATTCATCAAAAATTTATGATTGACGATATCGCACATAATCTTTCCATGAATTGTATAATGTTTTTTGCAGCTATGGACAATATCTTTTAGCATTAATTGTAGAAAGTTTAAGTAATTTCCTATTGCTCAATTTATTGCCAAATGTTGCAGTTTTTTATAATTTGTTTTTATACTTCTTATATTATGGTAAAAAATGATATAAATAGTAGTCGAAACACTACTAAGGCTATTTATAAAAGTATGAAACACAATATGAATATTATTCGATAAAAGTTTCTATATAAGAGTTTAGAAACAGCTTATTCATAGATTAAGTGATAAATATAAATTATGGTCAGGCAGTCATCGTAGAGGGTGCTGTACATTTTGAGTATTTGATTAATGTAATGAAAATTCCAGTCATAGCTGGCCATAGATCCGTGACGGGTACAAGTGAGAATAGCACATAGTAAGCAGATCTATTATTAGTAAATAAAGACATAAATTATACTATGACACCATTTAACACTAAATCATTGTTGCCTTATATTGCGTAATCTCCGATTACTGAGTTGTTGTCGATAATAAACGCAAAACTTAACATTGCAAAATATATGTTATAAAATCATACATTTATAATTTCATCATACTATGTTAGACCAACATTTTTATAATCCTACCTTTATATCTTCTTAAAGCGCTATACTATATCGATTTCTTTTTTATTGTGAAATTGCATCTATGTTTAGCCGTGTATGCAAACTTTCACACAAAAACAAATAGTTAAGTATGCATAATATTAGCGTCAAATATTAATATCTTTTTCGAACTGTTATATTTTCTTAAAAATCCCAAATTGCGTAACAAAGCGAATTCAGGGAACTAAAACGTGGTTCGTAAGAAATGAATGCTGTAGTTATAAAAATACAAGGGTATCAATAGTTTTATGTATCTTGTGAGAATTATTAATTAATAATTTAATATTTCATATTACTAGATAATGCTTTAATATGTGACAGTCAACTATTAATTAAAAGATCCATGAAATAACTATGAATTGAAAAGATTATTTGATAATGTCAAATATTTATGAAATCAAATATGAATAGTAAAAGAACTTATCGACTTTTCTTGTATCATATTTTTACATTTTCAACTATACTCATCACAGTTTGGAATTAATATAATTTGTCTTGATTAAATTTTGAATCTGATTTTATGTTTTTATTTTAAGGATATTTAAAATATGAATTAAAATAAAATCTTAAGTCAAAGATAAGGAATTTTAAATGAAAAAAACTAATAATTTGATATTTGCTAAATCAGATTCTCAGAATTAATAATAAATATTCACTGTAAAAAGCCTGAAGCAAATGTTAATGCATTTTGAAAATTTAAGTAATGATAACAGTTCGTAAAATAAAATAGATAAAGATACTTAATAGGTACATAATAAAAATATTATGTACAATATATAAAAAAAGAAATAATAATAATGTTATTATTATTATTCATATATGAAAAATTGCTTG